>JANEYF010004985.1:0-42149 GCA_029963845.1 Rhamnusium bicolor | reverse complement strand
AAAATTTCGTTAAAAACAAACATCATTTTTTGATTTAAAAAAAATTCTATGCCAAATATTGAAAATTCATTGGCATTATTTGACGAATTTTTGTTTTTCTTTTTGTCACTGAATAAGAAATGGTCAGAATAATTTTAAAATAAAAATTTAAAACGATGAGAAAATTTGAAAATAATTAGTCTGAATAATAATGAGTACAAAACGACGAGCAAAAGCATTCATTTATTGGAATTATATTAAAATTTTATCCCTCTCTGCTAGACTCTCCTCCAAATTTTTCTATTCTTCGCCTAATATTCACGACAACTTTGCAAAGATGTTGAGAGTGTTATTCCGTTGGCAAACTGATTCTATTCCTTCCTCCAGTTCTTCCCAGTCTGGGATCTGTTTTTATAGACAATATTTTTGACAGCCCTTCATAAGAAAAGTCTAATGTTTTAAGGTCCTTGAAATTATGGAGGTCACTCTACTATAGTCTCAGACCGGTGTAAGATTGCAATTTTCTTCTTAAAAAGTTAAAGCCATAAATAATTTTATTCGTTTTACTAATTACTTTGTTGGATGATTATAGTGGTGAACGGGGGAATCTCAAACAGTAAATGAATATACTTGTGCTTTTATTTTTGAATTCGTTTTAACTATTTATTTTGTGTTTTCTGTTAATCCTAAAATGAACGTTATAAATTAGAATCATGTAACGACATTATTAAAATTACCTATTTTTAATTGGCAAATATTTTGAGCATGTGAAACTTTGCGTCCCTGATATAGATAATCTATTTACGTAAAACTGGACAAGGTCTAAACGTTCTAAGAAAATAATATATTCTTGCGAAAAACTCCTAAATAAATTGTTCATTTTACGTTTTTTCTTAGAGTAACGGAAGTGGTAACAACCCTGAATTTGTTTATTCGAAAATATTCATATTAAAACAATCATGATAGAATATATTGAAAGGAACATTTTTAACTCGAAATAAACATCAATTTATGCTGTGGTGGAAAAGTCGCTTCATCCGCGAAAAAGAAAATGGTGGACCCTTGTTACCTGGTCGAGCAGTACATCAGCAAACAGTTGACCTGAGAGGAATTTCCAAGATTATTATAAATTATAACATACTATTTGAGTACTACTGATAAATGAACCGAATAACATTCTTTATAGTTTTGACATTTTAAACAAAAGTTGCAACCTTACAACGGCCCGACTATATAAAGGCATTGAGATTTTCATAAAAAAAGGCCAGTGATGCAGTCGATCAGAATGCTTTTTTGGAACGGTTTTTTTGCAAGTGTTGCGTCTTAATAGTTATGTAAGGTAACGCGGACCAACATTGTCAGTAGTACAACATTGACACAAGTTTAAAATTCGTTTGTTTTTTGCATTTTTGACAAAAATGTTGGCCTAAATATAAAGGAAACCAAAAACTGCAACGATTATCTCCGTCTGTTGGTGAGATTTGGAAGCTCTGGCCGCTGTTCTTAGTATTTTTAATATGGCCTCCCATATGAACATATGTTACTGGTGTAGTGAATTTCATTGATTTAAAACTTTGTCCGTAATTAACATTTGAAGTAGTTTCTTGTAAGAAAGAAGGTAGGTAACTGTATATAATAGATAGGATATATAGTTTTGTATTGAATTATTGGTCAACTTTTTTTTATTTCCATTTTCTTTGTTTTCCTAGTTTAAGGTTATATTTGACAGTGTCAAATCTGGGGCCTTATATTAATATTGACAGTGTCAATGTTGGTTTAAGACTCAAAATTGACAGTGTAAGTTATTTTGAATAGTAATGTTAACATTTTATTTTAAATTAGATGCCTCGTGCCCAGAAACTTTGACGATACTGATGCTCGATGTACAAGTTCTACGGTGATGATTCAATGAAAAGAGCTGTCGAGGAACTCCGCGGAGGTGGAAGTTATAAAACTGTTGCCAACCGATATGGAATTAATAGAACGGCCCTTATGAATCATGTAAAAGGAATGAAATGCAAAAAACTAGGTCGTCCAACTGTTCTTACAATGCAAGAGGAAGAGATTTTAGTACATACCTTGGTAAAACTTGGCAAATGGGGATATGGTTTCGACAGAATTGGATAGGCCAAAATCCATTTCATAACGGAATGCCTGGTCCAGGTTGGTGTCTAATGTGTGATAGAAGATGGTCCAAAGTCGACGTGTAGCTCAAAATTTACCAAAAATCGGGCCGCCGCAGGGATTTGGTTAAGTAATGGAAGATTGTTATAATAAACTGAAGGATATAATTGCACGTTTTGATTTACAAAATAAACCCCAGATCATTAAATATGTTCTGTGACAGAAGTGGCATTTAAACAGATGCAGGCAATACTTTAGAAAGTACTTTGTAAAAGGGGTAGTCATTAATCCCTGTAAGTTGGTAGGAAGCGTTACAAAGGCAATGTACACAATCTTATATATGCTGCAACGCTATCGGTGACTTTTTACCGATGTTCATTGGTTATAAAGGTCTACACCTGTATTCTACATGGTGCGTTGGAGGACCAGAAAAGAGCTCGCTATAATTGCTCACCATCTGGTTGGATGGAAGCAACCCAGTTTTTGGATTGGTTCATAAACTGTTTTTATCTGGAAACTTAGAAAATTAAGATTTGAATCAAGTTACTTATTCTAGATGGAAATAATTCACGTGTTTCACTAGAACTTATAGATGGGGTTGCAGAAAAAAATATAGAAATATTTTGTTTACCTGCTCATACATCGAATCTTGGAATACTTCAGGAAATTATTATAATGAGACGGGGTACAAAAATGGGCATAAGCCAGTATTTCCAACCACTTGTGAAAAAAGTAAGTGAATCTGCTTGTTTTGTCAAGGGCTAATGCAATTGGAGGCTTTGAGGGGTTCTGGCATTTATCCCTTGTGTAAAGAGGAAGTGGCGAGAAAGATAGAAATTGCCAAAATCGTTGAAGTGGAGAAAATTCCGTCTTCCTTCTACCTCATCCCCTGCAGAATCAGTTGAAACTGTAAGGAAAAATAGAGTTCCATCTGCATCATCAAATTCTTCTATTTCCACAAGTACTAAACAATCTACCAAGGACCTAAAACAAGGTATTGAATGTGTGCCATAATGACAGTTTTGCAGTAGAAACATAAGAAAGAAACGACTCCAAACCAACGAAGTCGTGTATCTAGAAGAAAAATTCGCTGAAATAGTGACAGTTTTAATCATCTCCAAATGATGCCAACTTGGTTAGCTAAGCCCACGTCTAGTACAGTATATAGGATGTTTTGGTGTTTCGTACGGAAAACTACGTCAGTGTTAGTAATTTGATGTTAAGTTGTGTTGTTTGATTTATAAGTAAATATCATTTAATTTCATCAATTTTTGTTATGTATTTAACTTCCTTATTATTTTTCTTTTTGTGCTCAGCGGACCTCAAAGTCAAATTTTAATCAATGGGCTGTAAGTGACACTTTCATAACACTGACAGACGTCAAAAAATGCCATTTACAAGCTAATACTATGAAAAATTTATTATCAGTCAATGGCCCATAGGAATTGCAGACCCCCCTTGGCACAAGCAACCAGCATAATGAATGTTGTTAATTCTTGTTGAATTAAAATTACTATTAATATTTGGATATTGTCGCAAAAATATGTTCATGAACAGGATTCACTGTTAGGTAATTTATAAAAGTTAAAATTGATTTAAATGCCACTTTCACCACGTATAAATTTATATAAGTACACGTCATTACTATAGATCTAGACATAGTTTGGATAAGTTCAAAAGCTTATGAAAACAAGAAGAATATTTACACTGATTCTGTTATTAGTTTTGATTAGGGTCCACATATGAGGACTCTAGTCAGTTATTTCATATTTAGTTGTGTTCATTATTTTGTTACATTTTTGTTTTGTCTTGTATATGTCTGTACTGCGAATTTACCATTGATTTCTTTCCCATCGGTGTGGCAGTATAGAGTATATTTGTATTAAAATCACTCCATTTGTAGTGAATGTGGTCTTATCACAAAATAAACTACTATCAGGAAAACCAATCGTCTAAAAAACTCCCCTTTGCCCAGAGGCCAGGACATACAAGATAAAACCACGAAGGAAAACTCGGTCAAACATCAGCTGTGCTGAACCGCGCTCATGGTATGTACTTTCATGATTTTATCTGTATTTTTATCGTCATTCTCCAGACTATGTAGAAATTTAAGCTTGAACGGGTGTATTTTTTATGTGTGAGACATTTCGATATCGTTGATCGAACTTGGTAAATTTCTTGCCGTGTTCCTTACAGCCAAATTGTACCTCATAAAAATTACGACATTTGCATCCTCCCCAACCATCATGTCTATTCAAACAGGTTTCTTCAGTTGTTTTTTTAGAAACTCTGGCAAGCTTACCGTTAATATATTGTCCCGAATTCCACGCGGATGAAGTCGCGGGTAAAAAGTAGAACCGGATTTAGGTCGAAGATAGAAAAAAATAATATTTAGGATTTGCATAATTTGGGCATAAAGCTGTTTTTACTTTATTCTACATTGCACTTTGTTGAATATTGCTATTAATATTAAGCCAGCGCATAAATAATATTACATGAAGCCATGATCTTTCAGCTGTGTCGAGGATCAGGGACCATTTTTTATCTGTGGAAAAACGTTGAAAACATCTCAATAAACGTTTGCATGGTTTTCACTATGGTTTATAAAACAAAACTTTTATATTTAACGGGGTGAGCTGTCTTAGCAATAATAGATTGTGGCCAATGTTTTTAACTGTAATTTTACAAATGCATTAAAGAACTGTTTTTTTTAAGATTTAAAACTGATAATAAAATGATGACGATGACATGGAAAAATCACTCTATATTGCATTATTAATATGGTATAATTTAGAATCCCTCTGGAAATACTATCCGAGATACAGGAGGCTCCGAAATGAGAATAGAATCACACCAAAAGGGTCGCTAGAATAATCACAGTCAAACCTCCGAATTGGTTTCCTAGTTGAGTGGCCTCCATTGTGGCTGTTTCGTTTCAATATTATCGTAATAATTATCAAATAGTGCGCCATTAAATTTTCAATATTTTATAAGTAGAATTTTTCAAATGAAAAAAAAAGTTTTTGTTCTTAATCAAATTTTGGATTTAGCATTTTGGGATGTATCTGAACAACTTGTCTTAATATGAAATTTGTTGATGAAAAGTTACCTAATTGCATGTTTGGCTTTTATTTTAATCGACAAATTGTAATTTATTTATTATATAGGACTTATGAAACCGTATATTTCGAGAAAAAATTCAATTTTATAAAAACCAATCAGTTATTGGAGTATTAAAAAAAACAGCACACACTAGATTGTGATCGTTTTAAATACAGACAATTCGGTTGTTGACGAATTTTATTAAATAGTGAAATATGATAGTGGAGGGTATTAATTTAGTTATATATTTAATTTGAAAGAAAAATTCTAAGCACATTATATTTTAAAAAAATTATTAAACTTCGGCTATTTGAATGTGCCGCGAAAATGATAGTGACATTATATCGGTAGTTAGATATGAAGTAATATGCAAAACAGAAGAAGAGGAACAGGTTAACAATAAACAAACCTTAGACTCTTTCCTTATCTAAGAAACAAACTAAACTCATCTCTCATCTGTCAAAAATTAAGTGGACGTCATAGACATGTCTATGGTAGACGTTTAACTAGAGGAATGTTCATTATTGTTACTAGGAGACGATCTAAGCAGTAATAGCATAAAATTGCCGTTCATTTATGTTACAGCAGATTATCTGATTTTGTTTATTTATTGTGTTGAGCAATCTGCTTATAAATTGTCTCGAAAATATCAAAATATTATTTTAAATGTGACTGTGGGGAATATTACATTTACAATCTGAATGTAGTTGTAAAAGAAAAATACATTTATTTTACATTTCTATTTTATAAATATGCATTGTCTATTGACAGTAATTAATGATTTTCTTTTAGTAATTTATGTCTTTTTTTTTGTATCCATAACATTTTTCTCAAAAATTTCAAAATAAAAATTTCCTGTATAAAAAAGCACCTTTCCCTGTTAGTTTGTGTCTAAAGGACCATTGAATTTCTTTGCTCGCAAGTTCTCTCAACCCTCAAAACGACCTGCTCTTAAATGATTTTTAAAATCAACTAATTCTAGCAACACTAATGAACAAATCTTAGCAGTGTTTACTACTATTTGATATGAACGTTTTCTTATATAGTTGTTTTGTAGTGGTATCATTATTGTATATTGGCGAAAATCAAATAAATGAATAACTCAGGAATTTACCTTGGATACCAACAAAATTCATGTGTGACGAAAACCTCAATTTGTCAAAGCTGACGCTATCCATATTTTTGTCACATATTGGTAAATTTTGAGTTATTCATTTGTTTTGATTTTCAGGGAATCGTTTTTTCTTCCTTTTCCAACGCTGACAATGAGTTTCTAACTTCGCAACCGTCATTCGTTGTTTTTGTGATTAACTTCTCTGCAGATTGCAGATGTGATGTCATCGGCGTTTGAAATGCATGTATTTTATTAATTTATATTTTTATATTGATTATAAGATTTTATTTTTCAACTTTTACATATTTCTAATGTTTTTTTAGATGAAATGTTATTGTTTAACACAGATTCTACTAAAATTTTGACTTAGTGCAACAACCGAATTGAGCAAATCTAAAGAAATTCTATTTGTAACGTGATTTGCGTCAGTTATTTGACAGTTCTAACAATTATAATTAAAATTACAAATCTATTCAAAGCCATCTATTAAAAAATGTAGAACACTTGGACATAATTTATCAGAAGACTATCAAAATATCAAAAACTTGCAAGAGACTTTTTTCAAAGAAAATTTATGATAATTCAAAAATGTTTTAATTTTTCTTTACGTCCATCTATCTAGGCCAGTGGTCATATTTCTAACATATCTTTTACCATTTTTCCAGATGTCATCCAACATAAATGACCGCCAAATGTAAAACAAATGTATTAAAAAATGCAAAAGTTGTGAGACGAAAACATTATTTATCAAATAAAAAGATTAACATACTTTAACATCTCAGAAACTAGGCGCTTATGAAAAAAATTTCATAACACAAAAAACACCATCTTCAAAAATCTATTGACTCCACAAGTTTCTGTATTTAAAACGGTTACACCCTGTATACCTACCTCAATAAGTTTTTGTACTTTATAAGGTTTACTCACATCAAAATTAATGAGGGTCTATATTTCAATACAAGATAAAGAAACAAAACAAATAACCGGAGCTATAAATTAATTATGTTACAACTATAAATTAAAATTTCTTGTAGATGGCAATCAAATTGTTGCTTTATAACAAAGAAACCTCCGGGTTATTTATCTGTTTCTAATATTAATTAAATTGAAATTCAAATTGTTAAGTTTTTTAAATTTGTAAATTTTGCTTACTAATTTTCATATTTTAAAAACTTTCCACTTCTCAAATTATTCATTTATTATTGCTAGTTTTTTAATATCAGTATTATTGTATTAAATTTTAACATCTTTTAATGTATACTTACTATTGTTAAACCTCCTTTTCTTTGTATATTTTTTTTTTAATTTTAACTACTGTATTGTTATAAACACATTTTTTAAATCGTCAATATATAAACTTCTTAATTACTAATATTTTTTATTGTATATTTTATGATTGTAATATTTGTTTCTTTTTATGTACATATATCCTAATTTTTGTACTTGTATTATTCTGTAGGACTGAAAGTATGGAAGAGTTGTATTTTTTGTTAAAGTAGGTTTCATTAAATAAGATTATTTACTTTCATATAAAGAAAGCATCTGAAAAGAAAATGTTATTATAGAGGTACTGGTTTACAAAGTTTTATACCAAAATTATAACATAACTAGCATTTTCATAGTGTTCCAAGGTTCTGATTGATGTATAAGAAATATACCTTACAAACTGAGCCATCGACCACCGAAAAAAAAATAAATAAATTAAAAACTTTCAATCATTATATTTACATTTGCATTTACTGTAAAAATATATTTTTTTTATTTTCTTATTTTAACATTCACAAAGAATTTTTTCTACCACTTTGTTTTAACTGAATTCTCATCAGTTGTCTTGTGGAAATGAGCACTGTCGATAGTCAATACTGACAGACAGAACTTAATAAAGTGTTCTACTTCTATTAAAACTAAAAAATGTTTTTACCTCAATCACATTACACATTTTTTTATAAACGAGTAAAAATAGAGAGTAATTATCCAATACTATATACTTACTTAAATCTCAACTTTTTCATTTTTTTTAATGTCACAATACTTAGTGTCGACTTGTTCAAAATATAAGAAACATTAATTCGAATGAAACGCAAGAATGAAAAAAAAAACTTATTTTATATAAAAACAAACTCACTTTTATCGGCATTTTTTAAAACGTCACTTAAAATGATTCCGGCTTTTTTACTATCCAATTTTTTTCTTCTATGCTGTGTGATATGGTGGGCACTTCACATTTATATTTCTTTTCACAATCCAAGTACATTTGATTAAATTCAACCTGACTTGCTTTACCGATTCCATGTCTCATTTACGAATTTAGTTACTTGCTGTTTAAAAAATCACAAATTAATTTAAACACAATAATACCTCATGGCAAATAAAAGTTATAGTTTTCTGTATAAAATAAACCACGAACTAAATATTCCTCATCAAAGAACATTGTCATTCGCGAAAATTTAAATGCTTTCTCGTCTGTGATTCTCTAAGTGAACCACTGCGAACGACTCGGCGTTGTGGTCGTGAACAGAAGAATAAAGTAAAAGGAAGTTCTACCTCCTCATTTATTTAAAAGCTCATCTTTTAACTGACAAATTGTTCAATCTTTAAATGGTGGGAATGTATTAAATTAGTAATTACACAGAAAATGGTAAATTATATATATATATATTATTTATATTTTATTGATAACTCCTTGGAATATAACTTGGTACAGGGTATCTCAAAAACTTGCTGATATATCCAAGCAGATTATGTACAGTTAGTTCAAAATTCTGGGATTAATTAAAATATTTAAAAAAAATGTTTTTTTATTTTACTGTCTAACTATTAATAGAGAATTAAAATGCAATGATAATTTCAAATTAAAAAAAAACAAATAATTGTAAATAAATAAATAAAGGTGGGCATTAGACTTTCTGTAATTTATTACTAGGATAAATGAAAATTTCAAAAATTAGTAACTACAATTTTTGTCGTAGATTCAGGTCTGCCACCTTGACACCACAACCATCGGTGCTAATTGCAGGAAACCTATCCTTCAATTGGCACCCATTTAGCGCCCTCTGAGTATGTAAAAAACAGAGATACTAATTATTTTAACAAAGTCATAATAATTTTTAATTTTGAGTGCCAACTTCACATCAGCACTACAACTCTGAGGGAAGTTTTTTGCAGTGACAGCCAAAAATCAAGCTACAGCAGCAAAAAACTCTATTTGAATAGGCTCCAGCCAAGAATTTTGCTAGGGCAGTAAAATTCGTTTTGCTAAAGTTACTTTACTGCGACAGTAGTTACTTTATTAAATATTTTTTATCTAGCCATCGAAAATAAACTTTACTGTTATAGTAAAATGATATTAGTGTAGCAGTAAAGATATTTATTAGCTAAAGCAAAGTATATGGCTACGATAGAGTTAATTCTTTTCACTTACAGCAAAATTTTTTATTACCGCTCCATAATTTTCCTGGTATTGTCAGCAAGAGTTTTGCTACCATTGCAAAGTTTTTCTACTACTATACTTAATTACTTTTTTATTGCAGCATATATACTTTCCTAATTTAGTAAAAAAAATTGCCTGTCCCAGAAAAGAGAATCTGTCATGTCAAAAAGTTCCAGATCGGTACAGAATGTCTTAATAAAAAAAAAAAAAAGGTTATTTTGCTATTATTGAAAAGTATATCTGCTGTGAGAATAAACATATTTTGCTGAAAAATAGGCAGAGAGGCGTGTATGTATCTCAAAATGTTTGGCTATTAGAGAATTTTTTCGGGATTTAAAATACATATATTTCATGTTTTACAAGGAAAATAATTTTATTATAAAGTTGTTTACTTTTTATCAATTAGTGTTTGTCTTTGCCAGTTTTCTTAATTATCATAGACGCAATTTTTTTATAAAAAAATATTTTCCATCAAAAAATTTTTTAAAATTTAGGAAAATATGCATTTCTTCTATAATTTTTTATGCCATCATACATTCAATGGCATAAAATGTCTTCTCTTTAAAAAATTTCCTCAGAATAAATTCATGTTTTTCTAAATTTTTACATTTTTCGAAAAAAAATTGTTATTAAGAAGATTGCTTGCATATCGGATAATTATGAAAACTGGCAATTACAATAATGAATACCAACTGATGATAAAGTTACTTTATAACGAAACTATTTAAATATGTTTGTATCTGAGAAAATTTTATAAACATTTATGAGCCACCTACATAGTTTTCAGCAAAAAATATTTAATCCTGAAATAACATTAAAATGCACATTCTTGTCTAATTAAAAAACTCTACTATTAGTGATCTCAAACTCTCAGACACAATAAATTTTTGTGACAGACCAATATTTTACTACAGGTGTACGATTATTTTGTTTGTAATTTAAATTAGGTTTTAAAGATTTTTATGTATTTGAGCAAATCAAACAAATAAGCCCAGTGAGGGGGTTACCTTGGATACCAGCAAATTCACGTATTGCAAAAACTTCATCAACTGCTTCCAGTTGACACTTGTCTGTCATCGCTTTCACCATCGATGAATTTTGTATTTCCTTCACTGGGTTCATTTGTTTGATACATATGGAAAAAAAATTTTAGCTATAGTGACTTCACCTTAAGATGGTATGAAGAACTTTCTCTTTTAAAAAAATATTTTTTTACAAATAAGACGATATAGATGAATAATGAAAATGAAATTTCCCTAAACATATAACTGCAAGCGAAGAACTGGTTTACCCTGGAATGCATTGAAAACAATGGTCAAGGATTTGGCATAACGAATAAAACCAATTAAAAAAATATATATACATTTATTCTGATAATAAATTAACACGACCTTTCTTTAAAAGTAAAAAAATTTAGGAAACATATAAAACGTTAAATACAATACTTATATTGCATTAAATCTATAACTTCTTAAAACTAAAGGGACTTTTTACCAAAAAAAAAAGAAAGAAAATAAACTGAATTTAAAATCAGTCGTCTTTTTGCCCTGGCAATTTTTACAACCGCTTTGAAATCTCATCAGCTATTTGCAAAAATCAAACAAATGCATAACTCAGGGATTTAACTTGGATATCAACAAAATTCATGTGTGGCGAAAACCTCGATTGGTCCAAGTTAACAGTTTGGCCCATATTTTCTGTCATCACTCATATATTGGTAGATTTTGTAGTTTTCCTGAATCATTAATTTGTCTGAATTCTGTGAATAACCTACTCAAGTAACAACTCTAAGATACTTTTGATTTATTTAGGTTTTAAAAGTGCTTTAATATGTTCAATAAAATGATAGTGGTTTTAAAATTACCTTAAGATAAACTAAAAGTTCTTAAAGACCACTGATTCTTATGCAAAGGATTTAATGCACTCTTTAAATTAAAATAAAAAAACTGTTTGCTCCTAATGTCCTATTGATCTTATACTAGTTTTATAATACTCTTGACATTGGCTATTTTAAAACTAATTTGCCTTTTTAAATAGCAAGTTGGTTTCAAAACAATCCATTTTGGAACAAATGGTTTTAATGTAGTTTTATGGAGTATCCTTGATGTAGTCATTAAAACCCATTAAGAAAACTATTTTATCTTAAGCCTATATGCTCAATGAAATTCCACATTAAATTCTAAAACATAGTTTTTACTTTTTGAAGAGTAAATTAAGAATATTTTAAAGTTCAAAGGTTTTAATTTAAACAATTTGATTAAAAGAAATGCCTGTTGGATTTTTGATGACTTTATTAAAACTAATTCTACCCCCTCCATAATCGGAGAAAACACGCCATCTGCTCAATAAACTGATTGCTGATTTAGTGAACCAGTGCAGTCCGTGTACCTACTTTATGCATGAATGAAAACTAGAAGACATATTTAAAATTGAAAATATTAGTGACAAGTATTTTAAATTAAAGCGAAGTCACTAAATCCAGCAATCACAAAACCGGCACAATTTTAAGGTTAGGATTTCATACGCGCGCCAGATCCCTTTAAATCAATAAGGCCACGAGTTTGAACATATTAAAGCAACTCAGTTTTAAAATGAAGAGTAAATAAATGTCTGGGAGAGTAATTGTACTTAAAGTGGTAAATAAAACGCTATTTTAAGTCTTGTAAGATTTAAAATGTTCTATTAACTTGAAATCAGTTTTTATCTAGACCACGCCATTTTTTATATAAGATACAGACCTGCCATGATGAATATTTTCAATAGCCAAAGAAAAAAATATTATTGAAATATATGCGCTTTACATCCTCTTAAATAACTGAAGGACGGTGTGTCCAAACATGCAATTTAATAAAAAAAATGCATTTGGATGTTTAGATGCAAAATAAAAATTGACGATATTTTAAAAAAATTTTTTAGATATTAAAAAAAACATTATATTGGTGGCGCTCGAGTTATGTAGAAGTATTTTATTATATTTTGTCAGAAAAGTGCCATCCGTTGGTAATTTTTACCAGAATAGTTTGCATTTGAATATTATTTTTTGATCAGCTTTATATGCGTTACGTTTAAAATATTACCACTCTGCCCCATTAGAGACTTGCCGTTGTTTTAACTATTTCACGCATAGAGTTGTCCGACTTTAAAACAAAATAAAACCCTTTTTAGGATTAATTATAATGATTCTCAAGGCAATTTAGTCTGCTGCAATTTTATTTTAAATGAAAAACGTTTTAATACATAAATTTAAGGTTGCCTTGAAGAACTCTAAGAATATGAAATTAAAACTAAATGGTTTTTAATATAGTTTTAAAATTTAGTCTTCAAGACCCTTTTAGGATGGGCCCTTTTTGGCTAGAAGCTGCTTTATGGTGATCTTAAGCTTGTCTTGAAGATCATTTGGTTTTATTCGAAGTTTTATTGTATAATTTTAAAGCGACCTTGGAGATCTTAATAAGAGCATTAGTGTTACCTGGGTAGTATTTTCACAGGAAAAAGAAGCATTGACAGCTACATCTGGTCTCCAGAAACATTACATTCAAGATGTTCAACAGAATTAGTCAAAACACTATATTTCAAAACATTTTTGATTTAATTTTTTATATTCCAGTACTTCCTTTCTTTGTTTTTTTTTTTTTTTTGTTGATTTTCAATACTTTTTAAATTAGTTTAGTATTTGTATTTGAATTTAACTCGGTTTAACTATTTTCTTATAAGATCAGCTCATTATCACCAAATATAAATAAGTTCCTAAATTGCAGTTGTCAGTGCTTCTATATCCATCGTAGAAAATATATACCTTAAGTGGATATACTTATGCCAATAAAAAACAAATCAATTACGGTATATCCCCTGATGGATGGGGTTTACGAAAGGACAAAATAGGTACCTACTAATATTTTTAACTTTTCTAGGAAAAGTTATTCTTTATAAAAAAATTTGCTTCTAAGAAAAATTTCATTTACGTTGAGAAATGTTGGGTTTTTATAACGGGTGCTCAAAAAATTACAAAAACATGAAATTAGATTAAGAGAAAACTAATTTTTAGACTAAAATATACAATAAATATAGTTATTTAATATTTGGTAAGCACCCTACCTATATAAATAAAAATTTTTCGTTGAATATTTGAAATACTAGAGGTAAAAGAGCGTTATCATTTTTATCATATTCCTAAACCGCCAGCTTTCATCACTCGGTTACTCCAGATAGTGAGTAAGTATTTTGGAATTAAAAAAAACTGGACATTATAATTTTCTTATTGATTACTTATATATGATAAGTGGCTACAAAAACATTTAAAAAAATTCTCATGAAAAAAAAATGCTGTTCCCTATACATACATATATTAAAATAAAAAAATAATGATAAGTAAAAAGCTAGATTCGATACATATCAGTTGTGTCCGCCCCTTTTCATGTAAAATATATAATATGTAATCCGGTAAAAAAGGTATAGCCATAAAGGACAAAATGCATCCGCGCTAATATAATATGCTTAAAAACTTTAATGTGATTTAATTTTTAATTTACAAGAAGCAATATAATATTTACTTTAAATCTTGACTTTTGATCGCCCATATCATGTTTGAAACAACTTTTTGATTTAATATTTCACGTCAAAATAAAAAATATAGTTTATTATTAAAAATTCTAACTTAAATGTTGTCAACGTGAGTCATATTTTCTGATGAAGCAAACGTTTTTATGTAGAATGAAAAAAACTCCATTCGTGGACATATTGTAAGTATATTAAGAAGAAAACTGTCAAACTAATGAATCAGCGTAAAACAATGACCGAATAAATTAGAAAGCAGTAGATGAGATGTTAAATTTATTTGTTTTACAGTAGAATTTTTTCCATACACCGCTAAAAAAATGCAAAGGAGAGAAAAAGATCGTTTTGTAAACAAAAAAAATTAATCTCGCTAAGACACACATGCATCTGCGTATCTGAGGTCCTTATGTAAGTTGAGTTCGGCCATTAATTTTGTTAATATGAAAGCGCCGATATATAGATTGAATTGACGTCGCGGTTTAAAAAGCCAGTAGCAAAAAACGACATCAAAGTTTTCTGCGGTTTATTTATAACACAAAAAATAATGGTTAGATTATGTTGTCTGTAAGTCACCAAGTCTTTCAATTTCACCTCGTATCATAACATAAATAATACACACTATTTGAATGTACGACGCCACAAGGTTTACCCTCCTGGCAAAAAAAAAACAGCAAAGAAGCAACAAAACCAAATTTCAATGTTCACGCCTGGATCGAAGTTGCCCGATTGGTGTTACGATGGCGTAACTCAGCACAAAATTCTGCTACTCTGGAAAAATTCTTGTCTATCACAGTAAACGTTTCTTTATATTTTTTCTTTTTAATGGTAAATAACTATTTTTTAAGTGGGAGACATTTTTGGATAGGAAGAAACATTATTTTCAAAAACTAACCTCCGACTAATCCTTTTGGCGCAGAGGTTTATTTATTTAAAATAATTTATAGGGCAGTGTCTTAAAGAAGGTAAGAAAAGAATATTATAGGATACCACAAATAAATATACACAATATTTTAATAATTTGCTTAAAACAATTTGCACCTATGTTTTTCATATTCAGAGGGTACTGAATAGGTGCTAAATGATGGTATGAGTTTCGCAATTGCCATCAATGGTTGTAGTGTTGGTGTGAAGTTGGCACCAAAAATATAAAATTGTTAATAATTTTGTTAAGATAATTAGTACCTTTTTTACATATTCAGAGGGTGCTAAATGATGGTATAGATTTCGCAATTATCACCGATGGCTGTAGTGCCAAGTTCACAGACCTTATAGATTCCGAATTCGCTGAGTAACTTTTAGACTTCCCCAGGCCTACATGGCCACGGCCACGGTGGCGGTGGCGGTTAAACACAAAACACACAAACAAGTGATCAAATCACACTAAGTGGGGGCAATCTGCCACCGTGGCCGTGGCCGTGGCCAGTTCAGTGTGGTGGAAGCCTTATCAGATCTTAAATATACGAGGGATCATCAAAAAATTATTTTCTCGAAATGTTAACATACCTACTG
This sequence comes from Rhamnusium bicolor, assembly GCA_029963845.1. NCBI lineage: Eukaryota > Metazoa > Arthropoda > Insecta > Coleoptera > Cerambycidae > Rhamnusium > Rhamnusium bicolor. The sequence goes on along the minus strand of JANEYF010004985.1, from coordinate 26,337 downwards.
TATGTTATTCATGAAATCGATAGTAGGTAGACAGTGTGTTTTAATTTAACCCGAACACCCCTGTAACATTTTACTGAGCCGCAGGATTTCGATGCTTATTTTTTGTTAAATATACCTATCGAACCTACACGATGATCGGTTACCAATCCATGGCCTGCTATGATTTTCTTTCGATGCAATGTCTTGAAAAATCGTATTAGTGATTTTTTATCGAAAATCTGGCAATGTAATATTCAGCACCCGCCAAACCCACAATTTCCAAGTCTCGTGAAATGATCAGGTCGAAAAACTTTTTTTTATAGCCTTCAAGTTACGAAAATGAGAAATTTTTATTTTAGTTTAAACGTACAGGAGCTTTGTAAATAAATGAAAAATGTAAAATAAAATGCAAAAGGAAACATATTAAGATTATAAATGGAAAAGAAAACAATTGAAATTTCTACCTTTAAAAATGATGCTGGTAGTTATGTGCGCAATTTGCAAGTAATTATGGATTTGTCTGCGATTCTCTCATAAGCGATTGTGAGAACAAAATAATAGATAATATTGAGAAAAAATAATAGGAATTTATTATTTTAGTTCCAACATCCAGAAATCTTGAATGTAAATGAAAGGTTCGTCGTCTCTTAGCATAATTAATAACACAAAAAACCTAAAAACCTAAATAATTCCCCCTCTCCACTAAGACTACTAGTTCTTAATACCTTTTGTGCCAGAGGATCTGGACACACTCAATAATGGTCCATTATTATTAGCATGAATAGGAAACAAAAAATTATAAAGTTTTACCGCTTAGGGATTATACGCCACAAGTGGATAGTTTTTAAAATCAAAAAGTAGAAAATGATCTCTTCACCCTCAAAAACCACCACAAACGTACCCTGAAAACCAAAATATCGTCGACAATATTTTAAATTAAGTTTATTTCTGTAATAATAGCGATATGATAGTTGTCCAGGGTTCAATTATATCAGTTATGCACTTTAATTTAGTTTCTTTCTTACTAAATCATTGAGTTTTTTCTCTCCAATTAAATAATATGATTGACAATGTACATAAAAAACGGGGAAAAGACAGAAAAAAGGGACGAAAAAAAGAATGGGGAACGTTTTTTACATTCTCTCCTTAGAATGATTAAATGAAATGAACCCAGCTATCTTAGTCTCCAGTTGCATAAATTATATTAATTTTAGATTCTTTTCTGGAAATTTTATGTATTTTAAATAGTAGTAATAATATTAATTCAGTGTAAAATTTAAAACATGCATGTAAATACGTATCAGTGCATGTATGAGTATGTAAATAAATTCTATATGAGTATAGAATAGATTCTATATATTATGCGTATGTATATGCACCTAATTATTAGCGAATATGCTCGAAATTCAGTGGTATACTTCACAAAACAAGCCATTCTGTGATTAGGTGTCATTATCAACACACGTTGGTGTTAGGATAAGAATATATATCCCCATTTTTGTATTATGTATTATTATTATTTTGTCTAACAATTTTTGTCTTCCTTTGTATGAATTGTGCATTATGTAATTCTGATTTATTCATATTCATTATTATTTTTAAAATAAGAAAAAATATCACATATTTCTTGTTACACAAAAATAGTGCTCTATTGAAATGATTAATCGGTTCGCGACATATCACTGGAACCGCAAAAGGCATGCTTTTTTTCCCTTTCATCCACTACACTAGTGACACGCTATAACTTACACAACAAACGTGGAGAGCCCATTGCTTGTCTTGACCTTCGACTAAAACTCCAAAATACAGAAAATACACTTTTTTCACATTTTCACAAAATGGCCTCGCTTGTGACTTCACAAGGAATTCTCCATAAATGTAACAAAACTTGTCAGGTGAGGTTTTGCGCGTTTTACTGGACATTTTTGTCGTAATAGAGTTATCTAGACAAACGAAAACAGTTTCTAACAGACACAATTGGGCACTTGGAAGGTCAGAACAAGACTGATACTGAAAATGTCCCACCTTACTTTAACTTGCCCTTCTAAAATTGTCGACCAATGATAAATTTATTACCTGGCAATATAATAGGGTCTATTGTGTTCACACAAAAATGGTACGTATTAGGATTTATTGGATATTTTTTCAGTTAATAGGAATGTATTAACAATATAAAAACAGTGTGAACTATGTTACAAAAATTGTGTCGGCCAGTAATATTAATAGATTAAAAGTTAGCATTATCAGTTTCATTAAGACACTGAACTTATTGGCTGAAATATAAGTATGAGTGAGCCACAGGCCTGTTCGCACTTGAGAGCCCACAAGGACCCGCTCACAAGAACCTAACCTAAACCAATTATTGCTCTAATGTTCTTCGGTTATTTCTGGTTACATTTTTTGTTAAAACTTGCCCGCTTGTTTGAAATCCACGCGCATAACTGATTAATATCACGCAATCTAGTTTTGTATATTTAATTTTTAATGCGTCTCCAAAGAAAGAAATCCATTGGCATGAGATCTGTCAATCTCGGTGAACTTACCCATTTATAATCTTAATATGTCTCATTTTGCATTTTATTTTAGAATTTTCGTTCATGTTAAACACAAGTTTTGCTGGTTAACACAAGTTGTTTCTCAACTCATCTACCAGCTTTTGTTGTAATATATATGTATATGTATATGTATAATGAATTTACAATAAATTATGTTATGTTAAATTATGTTATGGTATGTTATTATAAATCACTCTGGACGTTTAAATTAAAATAATTTCCCATTTTGGTAACTTGAAGGCTGTGTAAAATTATTTGACCTGATAATTTTATGAAACTTGGGAAATTTCAGTTTTGCGGGATGCTGACTAGTGATGCGTTGCCAGATTTTTTAAAAAAAATCACTAATACGGTTTCTCAAAAAATCGAGCCAAAAAAAATTCATAGTAGACTAGCAAATGATAACTTGTCCGTCGTAATAGGTTCGATAAATACATCTGAGGGGGCCCTTATTTTCAAAAAAGTAATCATCGCAGTCGTGTGGCTCAGTAAAATTTTACAGAGGTATTTCGTATTAAACCAGAATATACTGTATGAAACATGAGCACTTTCAGATTCGACTTTCGGTTGAACCGGAAACGACATCGATTTATTTTTTCACTTCCCTGTGTATTTCTACATAATTGTATAGCTGATTCAATTCTATTTTCTACGGTAGGTATATGTATAACTTTATGTAATTATCTTTATTTGTTTTCGAGATATTGCATATTAAACTCTTATTCTGTGGATGTAGAAGATAAGTGATAAATAGGCAGAATTTGAAAAACAATTTATCGCAATTTTATTGGCAATAATATTTGTAAATATAACAACTACAATAAAATTTAATAGTAAGTTTTAAACATACGCATTAAAATAAATTATATTTTACACCTAGCTTGCAACTTTTTATCGAGAATAATTTCAATTGCCCATATCTCGCAAAACGAATAAAGATAATATTATATAGGTATAATTGAAAAGAGAATTAAATAGAATACATGAATGTGTAAAAATACATCAGGGTTAACAAAAAATTTAAAAAATCAATGTCGTTTTCTATTAAACCGAAAGTCTGAATCGGAAGTGCTTACAACAACTCGATTATAAGCATATACAAAGTGTCAAAATTTGGACGAAACGATTTTTTGAACACGCCTCATATATTTAATAACTGACAAAAAGTTTTCTCAGCGAATTCGGTATCTACGAAAAAAAATGCATGTTACTAGTTTTTGAATATTCGTTTATCTTAATAATAAAGCCAAAAATCCAGTATCCTAGTGCCCTTAAGTGGATCACCCTGTACAATCATAGCTGAACTAGCACGCTCGATATAATTTCACAGGATTCTTCATTTGGGGTCAAATGGGAACATAATTTATCAAATTCTATATTCTTAGTCCTTTTATACATTTTCAACTTTGATCCTGTTCCGCTTTGAATTAGAAAGAAAATACCATCTTCTTACGAATCTATCGTACTGTTCCGAGTAATAGTTGGGGCTGACGGCTGGAAAGTGAATCTAAACTGACCCCAACTGACCCCATACATATCTTGAACCGTTTACGTTAGTTGTGCTCATTTAAAAATCCTCTATCTTCTAATGAAGGTCAGGATATCGTTCCATAAACCTCTCAGAATCCCCTCGCGCCGAGGATTTCTTGCCTCGTCATCTGAACGTCTCCACAGCACTAAGAAATAACAGAACGTTTTTTTATTCCTTCAGCATCGTTACAATGTAAACCAGAGGCAGGTAAGCCGTCGGTTGTCAATGTAAACATTAGGATAGCAGAGAATTCATTTTCCATTTAGCTATGTCGTGCGGTCAACAGTGCATAGTGCCCGCCATACGATGCCAATTTTCAGTCTTCCTTCAATGTATAAGGTTATTCATTATAAATTACCCACCCTTAATCATCGTTATTATTGCCTATAGAAAAAAAAGTTTTAAATCAAAGTTGTGTGGTTATCACTGAATTTTGTTAAAATGCTATCAAAAGTACAGTACCGTGCAGATTTTAAGGACACAAAGAAAAATAATATATTTTTAAATAATCCTGTATATTATTAAATTTCTGGAATGATCCCTGGATCCAACTAGATATACTGCTTCATTTCGAAAGTAAGCTCATCCATATTTATTCGCTAATAGACTTTTTTGAAACATTGTATTATTTTTTAGAAAATTCTGAAATGTAGTATAAATAATGCAGTCGATCAATTAGGTAAAAGTTATTCCAAATTCCAACGTGCGTTAAAAAATAACAAAACAGACCATATAAAATTTTACCTGTAAGCAAATTTTAACAGAGGCTCATAAAAGGAAAAGGCTGGGCTTTTTGCCGCCAGATGATTCAAAAGTTGGATGAAGATACCGATTTTTTTTACTAAAATATTATGGACTGATGAATAATCCTTTTCTACGGCAGAAGTTTTTAATACGAAAAATCGAAAGTCGTGGGAAAACAAGCACAATAGAAAAAGATTGGTAAAACAAATAAAAAAATCAGGAAGAAAAACTATTAGCGTTTGGTGTGGAATTTTCAAAAACAAAATTGTTGGGCCTATATTTTACGATTATACTTTAACTGGGGTTACCTATCTGGAAATAATTATCCCAGAAGCAGAAAATATTCTTTTGCAGTACTTTCCGGAAGCCGAACTTGATGATCTGATTTGGATGCAGGATGGGGCAACTCCGCATAGTGTCCTACCCGTTCGAGATCATTTGAATAATATATTCCCAATATGAAGAGGGAATAATGGACCTATTAAATGGCCACCCAACAGTCCGGATTTGGCCCCTATGGATTCATTTTTTGGTGGTTTCTAAAAACACATTGTCAATAATAATAATAATAGTATCCAAGTCATTATAGACAGGATTCGACTTGAAATAAACAATCTGAATGTAAATAATGAAGCCATTTCCGGTGCAATCATAAATATAAGAAGACGTTATCAATTATACATTAACAGTAATGGTGGACACATCAAACATCTTTTATGAGATCATTTATTTATATTTAAATTTCCTAAATAAATCTTTATCTATTTTGTATAAATATTTGGTTTTTTCTTCCTCACTGTAAACATTTTTGACTATTTCATTAAAAAATGTCACTTATCAAACATAATAGTTGTCATTTTCATAGCTCACTTTAATAATATTAACTTTTCCATATTTACAATAACTAGTTTAACTAAGATATAGATGTTTAATAACTCATTTAATAACGGTATACGGTAGGGGTAACCTTGATATTTTTGAAATCAGGATCAAGGGATCATTCCAAAATTTAATAATATACAGGGTATCCTATTTAAAAAAATATATTATTTTTTGTATCCCCTGAAATTTGTACGATACTGTACTTTTGATAACATTTTAACAAAAGTCAGTCATAACCACACAACTTTTATTTAAAACTTTTTTTTTCTATAGGCAATAATAATGATGATAAGGGGTGGGTAATTTATAATGAATAACCCTGTACCTACTGTCTCTGTATATCCTGTCCCCAGAAGGTTCGTCAGCCACAAGAGTGTCATTTGTGCAGTACAGCAATGAGTTCATGGAGGGATGTTTTATTTTCCTTGCACTCTTTCCAGTTCGCAAAAGTAAAGGTATAGGTCCTTTCTAACCTCAACTTGTCTTTCATTTCCATCTCTTTGAAAGTCGAGATGTGAATTTCACACCACACTTAGATGGAGCTGCGTTTCTGAGACCTAAATACTATGAAAGTCAATAAAAAAATCTGTATTAAGAGAAAAATTAAGTTGATGAATATTGTGATGAAAAGAAGTATTTTACAAAAATATAACGAATACCATCTGAAACTGTAAAAAGTGGCATTGAGGGAAAAATACTAAACTGGTTGGTAGCCCCTATATATAACGAAAGAAAATAGTGTTTTATAAGTTGTTGTCTACTACAAGTATCTCTATTAAATCTTTTTTCCAGAGTATACAGAAGAAGAAAGAAAAAGTGATTAAACAATTATACCCTTTCCGCGCCTCCCGATACATTTTATCTAAGATTACTAAGCCATTTATACTTAATATTTTTTATACGATTAAATGTTACAAGGTCTTTTTTTTATGCAAAAATTAAGATCAAATAAGTTTTTATTTTCAAAAGTTGCCTAATACCTACGTAAATTCTTCACTTAAATAGTAACACACAATACATAATTTAAAAAATAAATCTAATTAATAAAAAATACTAATTACTATTACGGTGCGTTAATTTCTATTAAGCATTTACTACACTAGATTAGGCGTTCGTTTTTTAACTGTTTCTGACGCCACGGTAATTTTTATATTTTTGTTGTTATTTGGGGATTCATAGTTTTAAATTATAAAAAAATCATTGAAAAAAAAATTGTTTTATTCATATCGTAGTGTCATTGTGAGATGACGCTTATATTGCAATAACACGAAAAACAATAATAACTCATTGTACAGGGTGGGCAAGTTATGTTGGAATCCCCTATAATCTAATCAGTAGAGATTTTTGCTCTACAAAAGGCGGAGTAGAAACGATTTCGATATATGTTGTTTAGGTCGAGACCCTGATGAATCTAAATTTTGGACTTTGTTGAGGGAGGCGTGATTCGCATCTTGAATGAAAGGTGCAAAAAAATGAGTTTTTCAAAATAACTCGGCAACGGTTGATCCAACGAAAAAATGTCAAGAACAAGAAAGACAAAATTCCTTACATTTTTTGTTTCTATGTTTTTTTGTCTATTATGTAAAATGAGTTACAGCGGCGGAAGATAAATATCTTTTTTAAAAATCGTCGTACTCCATGTCGTTTTCATTTGTCGTAAGATCAACTGTTATGGAGTTATTAAAAAAACAGTTTTTGCATTTTCATTCAAGATGGCGGCTCGCGCCTCCATAAGGTTTCTACCCACCTTTGTAAGACAAATGCCTTTTTGTCACTACTGACTGGATTACTATATTTTGCTTAATTTTTAGGAAGAAAATAACTAGTAAAAAAATTGCAGACATTTTCCGGAAAATTTCAACTCTGATATCAGAAAATCAATTGAATATCAAATAAAAAAGATTTGACTTAAAAAAGTGTTATTAAAATGGAATACCTAGTTTATTTCTTGATTATTCAACAAAGAATTTATTGAGAATTTCAGAAATTTGTAGCCCTTAGGGTTGATAAGTATCTGATTTGTATAGCGCAAATAATCAATAACAATTTAGATTTTCTGTTTAAAAAGATCACAATCCGAACAGGTAAATATTCTAATCAAACAATTAAAATCAAATGAAGATAAAGATATTGGTACAACTGTGCCTGTGTGTTCCTCCTTGAAATTCAATCACATTACACACATCGAAAATTATTGTTTGGAAGTAGGATATTTTCCTTGTCATTGGAAGCTCTCCCTAATTAAAGCTGTAGCAAAAAATCATAACCCAAAAATTTCAGCGATTGAACGTCCTTTACTATAATTCCACCTAATTTCAAAAGCCCTAGAGAAAACTATTCAATAAAATTTGTGTATATATTACAAATGTTATAATAACATCATTTTATTCTGACATTCGTAAAGGTCACGACACTGCTTTTGTTCTGACATGTGTCAGAGGCAATAGTTTTAACTTACAACGACTTGCGTTAGCTCTGCTTAATTTATCGAAAGAGTTTGGTACCTTGAATAATTCTCTATTATATGCTGTTTAGGTTTTAATCATACAGCTGTTGGTTTCTTGTTCTTATTTAACGCATAGAAATTGATTGGAATTTTGGTAACGTTTAATCAAGTCAATATCCTATCATATCTGCAGTTCCTCAAGGTTTTCTCTTGGACCTATACTATTAAAGGCAGATATTTTAATTGTACATATTTTTCATAAATGCAGTGTTACACTCATGAATAAAGACCGTTTCTCAGATAGTCATTCCAGTTACTGACTTACGTACAACTCTCGTACAACTGATGAAATTAGAACAATTACCTATTGTGAAATGTAATGGTACACGATTTTTTAGGAATTAATTAATAACATTATCTCATGTTATTTTATTGTATATTACCAGTGTCTATATAAATATAGTCTAACAACCATATAAGAAAAACGATTGACTCTTTAATTTTAGATCATGACATGATTGACAGAGGGAAGCTGACGTTTCACTGCTGATCCATAAAAGCCCATTAGACTCATTTGAAATTCGCATTTTAATTCACAAGGTAGGTATGTATGATCGTAAAAAGTCTGTTATAATCTACATACATCGCAATTGAAGACACGTCTAAGCTTGCGACCCCGACAATCAGCAGTTTGCAATTATTGCATTTCGATAGATATGCGCTTTATTGTGTTATTTTGAAAAAATATCTCGACGATTTCTTGTCATTAAATGCGGTGGACCGATGAATACAAAACAACCAAAAACAAGCGTTTAATAGCACAGAACTCATTGCAAATGTAAAAAATTATAGAAAATCGAATGTTTTAAAACTCAGTATTTGTACAAATACGTTCCAGATATCTACAGACGTGAAATGGGCATTTTCAGATTGGCTAAATGGATTTTAATGACAGGCGCCGTAATCTTACTCCAAATCGTTTAGAACAATTATTAATAATATACTTCTTTTACTCTAATGTCACAAGCGTAGTGTTCTTTGCCAAATGTTCAGCGTTCATCCACCTTGGACATTACAAAAATCACCCATCAAAGGTATAAGGTAAGATATTGTCTATTTTGTATTGCATATAATTTTTGCGCATGAAAATATTGATGTGTTCACACACGAGCAGATTCCGCCACTGGCATTCGCGAAATTCGATCTTTACTGATGAAACCTAATTTCATTAACCGTTAGTCTAGACACTATGGTAAGCATTTATGACAAATTAAATAGTGACCTAAAGTCGATTTTAGGAATACTCTACAAAAACATAAATCTTGGAAAATGTACATAGTGTTTCTGTCTGCGCAAGAGATATTATAGATGTAGATTTTTATCTTTTAAACAAACCGACAAAGGGGTTGTCCAACATAATTTGTTCAGCCTATACTATACATTTATTTATGAAATAATTACCAGGACCGGACTGACACCATAGGGGGCCCACCGGACAAATTTTATTTAGAGACCATATTTTAGATATCGTGCCGAACGAATATAAGAGGTACATACAAAAAAATGCACGGCTATATAACTGGGATAGCCGGATATCGGCTATACTTGCCCATTTTAAGCTAAATGTAAGAATATTGAGTTAAGTGTAAGAGTATTGAGTTAAGTGTAAGAATGGTACCTTTGTACTAAACTTCGCACATAAATAAAGACGTTTATTATATTATGTATTATTATATCTATCTTCAATTAGGAGCACGCTGACAGGTGACCTCTTAGAGGGAAAAATTATATAAAATCGGTGTTTTGTTAATACGATCACTATAATAGTGGCGTATCATTCAAGGTATCGATACCAAAGGTGAAAGACTAAGTCTCTAATTTTTGATTTTCGAATGTACTGTGAACACACAAAAAATAGTAATGGTATTATAGTTTTATGTCAACCTTTTTTTTTGTCTTGGTTGGAAACTATGTTGATATTACAAATTTTACAAATGAGTACTCAGAAAATTCCCAACTGAGAAGTTCGGTCTTGGTAATTTTCACAGTGAATGCAAATGCTTGTAATTTCTTATGCATTTTTTGCAGTCCTGATATTTTGTATTTAGCAGAGTGCTATCTTGATACTCTAAATAGCCTAAATATTTAAATAAATACAACTATTCTTTTAACAAATTTAATTACGGTAAATTATATTTCATAACATAATTTTGAATTTTACGTTCAGACAGTGTCTGTTAGCATATATGCTTTTATAACAAATAGTATGATTTACTAATTAGGTGAGTTTATATGACTAACAAACCTAAGGTGGACATCAATGTTTAGGCCTAGGCGTTTAACTTCCTCTTTATATTCTAATTTTTGTCCATCCACATATAATGAAATACCATCTGTTGCTCTCTGGCGATCTTTAGCTGTACCAAATACAATAACTCGACAACTTTTTAGGGGTTAATGAAAAGGCAATGATGTTTTGTAATACGAACCAAAACAATGCTTTCTTCATTCAAAAGATCGACTATATTCTGTAGGTTTTTCCATGTTCGAAGTGTAAGAGAATTAGCGTATCATCTGTATAAAAATATGGTATAAAACATTCTAAATAACGTGAAAGTCGGATGTATATATTATAAATAACAATTCAATACATGAATTGACCCTTGAGGTACACCGTGTGTTCCATTGTGATCATTTGATACGTCGTCATTTATAAGCATTCATGGTATTCATAGTATCTAATGCTTTGCTGTAATCTAGAGAGAGAAGTATTGCAACACTGCCGTTGTCCAATCCACTAACAACATCGTCCCCCCCCCCCCCCCCCCCCCCCCCCCCCCCCCCCCCCCCCCCCCCCCCCCCCCCCCCCCCCCCCCCCCCCCCCCCCCCCCCCCCCCCCCCCCCCTTATTCATTTCTTTATGGGAAATTATAGATTTCCCGCTCGAATATTTCACGCCTGTATAATATAAGGGAGTTTCAAATTCTCTTAGTTACTTTTATCTCACCAACTGCGTTAGATTTAATGTTAAAAAAGAAACACCAAACAGTGACTAATTAGAAGGTAACGTTAGGGTTAAATTTGTTGAGGTCATAAAAATCAATATATGCTTGAGATGGAGGGGAGACGGATGCAATAAAATAGTCATTAATTTTGTTACAGTTGCTAAGATGATCTGGTATATTTGATTTTTGTTTTTTTGATATGATGTTAAACAAGTTAAGTGTTTCCCCAAGTTTTAGTATTATGCTGCTCCTGAATGAAAGTCAAATAACCATTCTTTTCATGTTGTACCGCAGTATTGACCATATTACGTATATTTTTATAGATTTCAGTCATTTGCACTATTCGTTCACTTTAAATTTAGTACGTATATTATTTCGTGTTTTGATCTTTAATTTTATTGTTATCAGTTAACCAGAGAGCTTTGATTTACTTATTCGAACTTTTCTGAATGGTGCGTGATTATCAAATAAACATGTTAAATAATTATTAAAAATTTTTACAATTTCATCGACATAATTTATAGAATATAATTTGTACCAAGGTAGGTTAATTAGGTCTATATGGAAAGCATCATAATTGAAATATTTAAAATCCCTAAAACTTCTGAATAATTGTTTAGGTTTGATCGTCTTATAGGTTAATTAGCAATAAACCAGTCAATGATCAAAATGGTGTGGTTTACCAATAATCAAGTAGTTTCTATTGATTGGACTAATCAATAATGTAAAACAAATTTCACTGAAATCGATTGTTAAACAAAAATATTTCAGGAGATCAACACAATCGTTATTCTGATTATTTAAACATTTTTTGATCTGACATAAACATTTTTGGACCTTTTGGGAATTAGCCTCCTTGGTGCACAGATTTCATTTATATTCAATAGGCTTCTATCTTTGGTCTACCACATATTACATGTAAAATGTCAGATTTCTATATTTAAACCGTGTTTGAGAAAAACGTATCACATTAAATACAGACACCATATACACAGCCCCAGCCGATTCGGAAAAATTTGCTTTTTTTCGATCATCAAAACCTCAATTTTCATCATAATCTGGAAACTGATTTTTGTCACAACGTCTATACTTTCCACAACGTGGTCCACAGGAAGTGGAAAGTTTTGAAAAAGTTATTTCCGTAACTATCCACAGTTGGTTGTGCATTTTGTTGAATTAGCTGTCGTTGTATGCCATTTATTTCAATAATCATAGAAGAGGAATCCAGTGAATCCTGTATTTTTTGTCATTAAATTGTACTACAAAAATAATGACTGTGTGGTTAATACACAGAGGAATTTCGAATTATTTCGAGATACCTCGTCACGGGGGTGGATTCTATTTGAAGAAACAGATACAGTAAAAATGTCAACAGAAGGAACCGAACAAAAGTTTAGAAACCCTGAAATACATTGATCGAGTTAGACAACTGCAGAGCACAGTCAAGACGATCAGTTCGGAAACAATGCCAGACATTGGGCGTATCTAAGACTCTTTTACCTCGAATTTTAAGCACAAGAATCTTTATTTTAGGCAATAAAACAGATCTCTCAGCTCGCCTATATTTTACAGAAAGAATGCATTTTCTAATGGAAATCGATATACAATTTGGATGTCTATCGAAGCGCATTTCCTTTTATCCGGCTATGCCAATAAGTAAAAATAGTCATTACTGGAGTTTGGAAAATCCACTGGACTTATTTAACGAACAACCGTTAGACCGCCCAAAAGTAACATTATGGTGCGTAATGTCTTCAATGGGATAATAATGTCGGAATAATCAAATCAGCTTCGGACGCAATAATTGAACATGTCTCCCCAAAACAATCAAGTTTACATAGTTTTAGCACGATGGTGCTACATCACATACCGAGAGAGTACCGTTGGATGTCCTGGAAAAGATTGTTTCCGGGTTACATCATCAGATTTGTAGATCTTACTTTTTGTGTGGTTACTCTAAAAAGCAAGGTTTTTTGTTTATAAACCAAAAATATTCGAGCTGAAAAGAAAAACGAATAAAAAAATGTCTAACATTCCGTTGGATGCGTATCGTCGTGTTATGGAGAATTTCAACAACCGGCTTCAAAAGGCATACAGAGAAGGGGGAGGTCATTTAACGGGCATAATTCTTAAAAATAAACATGGTATATAATGATCTACTATTATGATATACTATTGTGATACAGGTCCAGTTTAGGTTACACTCGGTAATTAGATTATATTTGAGAAAGGTAGCTCAATGATTAGCTATCAACTGATATATAAATAAGTGGTGCGAATTATATCCCCGCTTACAGCAAATAATTTTAAGCTATTAAATTATTCCTCTCCGTCACTCTTAGTCAAGTAAATCTAGGATCCTATACCTCAGAGTTAATTAACCCATTAAACGCCGTAACTCATTGTGAAAACAAATATTTGTTTTATACCCTAGCCTATACAGATAAAATCACGAAGAGGTTAACACGGCCATTAGTATGTGCAATTTCTTTTGACCATTGACAGCGGAGGGAGATCTACGGTCGCAAGCAGATAGCTCATCATAAATAAGCCTCCTAGCGGGTAGAGATTCGTATTTATACGAATTCTTGTAAGACTTTTGTGGGTTTCTATTTTTTTAAATGAAGAAAAATCGTAGGCATTTTGACACTGATTAGACCTAAAATGCACTTATGTACTATGGTACCAAAATATACAAATTTAGTACAATCGTACTAAAACGAGCATTACTGGCTTTTTCACGTTATTGTGGTCATGCTGTGGTAATTCTCGGGTGTGTAATACACCGTTGACCAATATTCAACGGATAAAATGAAAATACCTGCCCCTTTGTGGTTTCATCTGTATACATCCTGTACAACATATAACCGTGAATATATTATATGAAATTTGTACTATATCCTATGCATAACGCAAAATGTGGCCAGTTAGAAAAAGAATACGAGCGATGGCTTCGAAATAGGATGAATTGAGATTAAATAAGAAACACCTAGCGAACGCAAGGACAGGCCCAGTCTGTGCCTCACCAGTCACCACAATACACTCACATTTTTATGTCCATCTCGCTCTTCAATCGATCTCGTTAACATTTGGCAACATTAGGGCGTTTTACACAATATACCAGAAGTATTTCAGCATATGAAGATTTTGCTACAAAATTTCACCTAAAGTTTTACCGTATAATAGGTACTGATACGTTTTCGAACTTATATTCTGCTGATTGAATTTTAGAAATTCTTGATTTTGAGATTACTTGCTAGTTACAGATGTTGAAGTACTAGGCCCAAGATCTTCTCGAGATGTAATTCTTTTCTCCGAGGATTTTGCAGTATGTAATTTCCTTTTCAATATAGATACGGGCACCATCATCAAATAAATTTGTAAATAAAAAATACTTAAAATTAAATACACTTTTGAAATACTGTTTCCAAATTCCTGCCATCGATTCTTTTCCAACCGTCCGCGTCGTTTAAACGGTGCAAGGCATCCTTGAAGTTGAAAATGTTGTATTTGTCTTCAGCAGTTATCCGTCTTTACAGACTTTTAAATCTTTTACTTCGAGTAATCGACTTTTTGGGAGTTTTTAAGTGAAACATCCTGTATATATATTAATTAATTTATTTTTTAATGAGACAACCTGTATCTCTTTGTTATCATCAGTATAATCTGAAATAACTGTAACTGTCACTTGATTTTATTTTATTATTTGATATAAACCCTCTTAGGTGGACATCCTGTACATACAAATGTGCTCAAATTTCAAAAATCTCTCTGTAAGTACTTTCTCGGTACGTCTTGTAATCCGTTTGAGTTCATTCAAATAAATTGGAAATTCAAATTTATTTAAATACGTGATAGACTCCATGGCCTTCCCATTTTAAATATTTATCTAAATTGATAAATAAAAACGTACGGTACCACTCTGCGCCTCGAGGTGTTTCTTCAACATAAACATGGAAACCACATAGTGCTTTTCCAAAATTAAAATGTAGTTTATTTAAGCAATACCAATTACTTAAGGAGTTCGGCATCCAGATATTAATATTGATATACAGGGTGAGTCACCAAGGGCGCCTTGGTCGATATCTCCTTTAATATTTATTATACAGAAAAAGTTTCAAATAAAAGTTGTAGGAGGCCAAGAGTACCATATTTTAAAATTTTTTATAATTACACAGAGTGTTTGATGTTAGAGTGGCATATCAAAAGTATGTTTTTTTTAATAGGACACACTATATATTTTTGTAAATTCTTATTCTTTCTTTAATTGTCTTTTCGAATATATCTTGTTTTTGAAATTCCGTTGAAGCGTTGTCGAATTATTCAACTTTTTTTTAAAAAATTGTCACTTGCAGACCTCACTAATAAATTCTGCATAAGCGGTATTTTCACAGATTATGCAAACTTTTTTGTTAAATGTTAAGCAATACCACGGCCTAGCCTCCAGATATTTTAAAGTTGAAATTATTTGTACAGGTATGTTTATTACGATGATACAAAAATGGCTAACTTTAATCTATCATAACTTCATTTTTTGACCGGAACACCCTGTATATTTTTACATATTTGGATAGAGTTTTTGTCGCTCTACAATTTTTATTAACATAGTTATACCTAAAACCAACGGTTTCCAGTGAAACTGCATTCTAATAAAAACATCAGGTAATTTCTAGAAATTCGGATATCATAGGAGGCATTGGCACGTGTTTTTTTTTTTCTTTGCCAGAAACAACTATGAGTATCATTGTTTCAATTAATGTAAGTTTCATCTTTCATAAATGAAAAGAAAGTTGTCTTATTATTCTACATTTAAATGTTTGAACTGTGTGAATTTTCCAACTATCTAGATGGCATTTATTTATCACTGACATTTGTTTATTACAATTGAGAAACTCTTTTTTAATTTGCAGACTTTATTGTTATGTTAATTTCTACTTAAAGAAGTATTTTAAGTGAATTTGATTTACTGTATCGGGGAGTTATGGTAATTGTTTGTTGGCCTCTAGATTGTATGGTCAAAAATGTTCAGACCAAAGAAATGAATTGTCGTGCTTTTACAAAATTAAAAACTAATTCGATGAAAGTGGAAAAGTTATGTTTAAGAAACCGAAGCGAATTAAACTAGTCGTAATGAAGAAAACACATTATCGGTTGTGTTAAGCCTCGTAGAAACCACATTTAAGTTCAAGAATTTTAAGTAGGAATTGGATATGAGTCGTGTCCAGTATTGCAAGGATTATAAAAGAAAATAAGTTTCACCCTTATCATATTCAATTATTGCGTGAACTAGAAGTTAATGATTTTATTAAGAGACGAGAATTTTGTCCATAGGGGGGGGGGAAAGTGCGAGAACAACCGGATTTTTCCAATACGTGTTGTTTTCCGACGAGGCTGCGTTCCATAAAACGGAAATGTTAATAGGCACAATTTGCATTATTATTCTACGCAGAAAATCCCCCCAACAGACGGAGTATTGACCATCAACATAGGTGGTCATTAAACGTTTGGGGGGTGGAATTGTAGGAGGATATGTAATTAAGCCATATTTTTTGAAGGCAGAATAAATGGAGAAACATATGTACACTTTTAAGAAATAATTCACTCGGATTTGCTGGAAAATTTACCATTAGCTAAAATACGAAGGTTATTGGGGCTGTTATTGACGGGGCGCCAGCCCACTACAGTGCGCAAGTACGCAACTATTTGAATAATGAATATCCAGATAAGTGATTTGTAGAGGTGGGCGAATTACTATTTCACCTGGGTCACCAGACCTAACAAAATTAGATTATTTTATGTGGGGTTATTTAAAAGAGACCGTTTATAAAACTGCTCCAACTACAGCTGAAGATTTGAAGGGAGAAAATTTAGAGCTGCATTTCAGGAAATTAATTTTCAGAAATTAAGAAATGTTAGCCAGTCTTTTTTTAGTAGTCTGAGATTGTGCGTACAAGAAAATGGAGGAAACATTGATCTTATGAACTAGATACAATTAAAAAAATTGTTTTTACGTTTTTTTATATATAAATTGTTTCTTGTTCTAAATTCTTCTTGCAAAAATAACTAAAAAATATGCCAATGTCTCCTATGATAACCGAATTTATAGATTTTTCCTGATATTTTTATTAGAATGCAGTTTCACTGAAACCGTTGATTTTAGGTATAACTATAGATTATTAAAAATTGTAGAGCGACAAAAACTCTATCCCAAATTTGTAAAAATATACGGGGTGTTCCATTTAAAAAAATTAAGTTATGATAGATTAAAGTTAGCCATTTTTGCATCATCGTAATAAACACCCTGCACAAATAATTCAACTTTAAATATCTGGAGGCTATGCCATGGTATTGCTTAACATTTAACAAAAAAGTTTGCTTAATCTGTGAAAATACCGCTCATGCAGAATTATTAGTGAGGTCTGCAAGTGACAATTTTTTGAAACGGAATTTAAAATAAGATATATTCGAAAATGCAATTAGCAGTGTATCAAGAATTTTCAAAAATATATAGGGTATCCTATTTAAAAAAAGATACTTTATACTACCTAACATCAAATACCCTGTGCGATTAGAAATAATTTTGAAATATAAAATTTTTCCTACAACTTTTTTTTGAAACTTTTTTTTCTGTATAATAATTATTAAAGGAGAGATCAATTGAGGCGTCTTGGTGACTCCCACTCTATATCAGTATGTGACCCATAATATAGTAGGTAGAGCTGTCAGACAAAACAGAGGACACTAATAATCAAAATGTTCGCTGCCGGGAATCAATTCATTGGCTTTTGGATATGGTCATGACAGATCGTCTGCCGTCTCAAAGTGATAGCATTAACTTGGGGAGTGTATTAAAAAAGAAGGGTTTTGGAATTTTAGTGAACCACATTTTTCAAGAAAATGATACAGAGGTGACTAATACATCTAGTTTACATGACATTTATACATAGGTAGAGGATTTTTTGGTATCTTTATGTGTAACAGACGCCTATCTAAATGTTAAAAAAATCTACGCTTTGGTGTATCATATTTATCAATAACAATTTTGTCCTTGATCGTTTACTTATGGAACAATAAGTAACGAATCGATGAAAAATACAACAATTCAAGATCACATTTTTACCCAAACAGACGATTTTTTGTAGCTATATATTTGGCAGACGCCTGTTAAAGTAGCAAAAACTATATTTAACAGAAACAATTTTCACGCCAATCGATTCACGCATTAAAGCTAAAAATAAAAAACATACTAGTTGATTGAGAAATCTTAGTGAACAACTTCAGAGCAGACGCTCTCAAAGTCCGATTTTGATTAGTGACATCTACCAAGGAAAAATGATGTCAAAAATAATACAAACAACTTTTTTACATGACGTTTTCACCTAGACAAATATTTACCTACATAAATATATGCGGTAATATCACAAAAACGTATAAATATCACTTTTAAAAGTACAATAGGTAAATAGGCAAATATAAAATGGTGGTGTTAAATTTTGTAGCCATTCACGGTAGCTACATTTGTACACGAAACAAAAATACAAAACTGAGATAAAACGTTCAGAAAATCACAAACATTTACAAATATTTATAATTGTTTTTTATTTTCCCATATCTAATATAAGGAAGTATAGTAATCATGGATTTTTTCGACCTCGAGATTTTGATTGATATATACGTTTTGAAGCCTTCTGAATCCATTATGTCTATTTTCCGAAGGATGTTTGTCGGAGGGTGTGTGTAGACGCGTGTGTGGATGCGTGTATGGATGTGTGTAGGTGTGTGTGTGTGTGTGTGTGTGTGTGTGTGTGTGTGTGTGATGTGTGTGTATGTGTGTATCCGCGATAATAAAAATACTAATGGGAGACTTTCCAATTTGGCAGTTAAGATTGTCAACATTTTAGGTGACACATTAATTTTGGCGAATGTGGAATTACCCAGAAGAAAACATAATGAATGAAAGAAGCAAAAAAGGACAATTTCTTGAATAAAATTTAAAAAATTTATTGCATTTTGGACGAATCTCGACGAATTATAATGAAAACATAACTTTTTGAAAAAAAACCTCGTTCACATGTCTGTAGTATCGCGATAGCAGCCACAGTTTTTGAGATAAAGCTTTCAAATTTGGTACACTTGTTCTCAAAGGCCAAAGACAATAAAAAATTCGAGTGATTGAGCAAATTGGCCAGCTGTCCACGGGACTTTTTTGTATTTGACTTTACAAAAAAATATATTCTCAATGCAAGATTATAAATCAGGTCTACTATGTCAAGCGGATAAAATATGTTTTCCAAGTGCCTTAGTAAAGCTGATGTAAACTGAAATATTTGACACATTTGGGTCTCATAAAATGGGGTTAGATAAATTTTTAACAGTTTGATGTCTAATTTAGTTACAAAAATATCAATTGTCAACAAATAAAAAATTATTAAAATATTAATGAAGTGAATTATCAATATTAGCATCTAATTATGGTGATAAATTCAATTACTAAAAAATTTTAATGAAACATTAAAGGTACGCTATTAAAATTTTTTGAGTAAGTAAAGAATTAAACACAAGTTTTTTTTAGATCAGGATGATATATACTGGTATAAGAAAGTTTTATGCTGGCCACATCAGATATTTTAATCATAATCATCATCGCTGATTGATTCTATCAATGGGAAATCTTTCACTTTAGGCGTCGTTATTTTCATTACTTGAAAGCAGGATATATCTAATTCATTGGACGTTTGGAGGTTTCTCTAAACCAAAAAGGTTCATATTTCTTATTCTTATATACCGATTCATGGTTGATTGGCTCATAAAACGCAGGCCTTACCTTAGTTGCATTTGTTCATAAGTTTGTCACTTTTTTTATTCTGGTTATTTTTTCATCTGTACTGCCCTTTAGGCTACAGGAAAGTTGGGCGTCCTTTTGTATTTTTTTGGTTGATTTTTACTTGTAGATGGCTACAAAACAATCCAGTTGTTAGTATTTGTTTGTTATTCCATTTTGTAGAGCAGTACTGATGAAAAAAATAACTAAAACAAATCAAATGGCAGCCTTATAGACAAATTCAACTTAGGTTAGGCCAAATTCTTCATGAGCCAATCAACCACGAATGGGAATGTAAAAATAACAAATAGCGAACCTTTTGGTTTAAAGGTTCTCAAACGCACAATGAATTAAAAAATATCCGCTTGTAGCTATGAAAATGAAGACGCCTAAAGTGACGAAGATTTTCCATTGGTAGAATAAATCAGCGACAATGTTTTACCATATCCAAAGACCAATGAATTGATTCAATCAGTAAAAGTTTTGATAATTATCGTTCACCATTTTGACGCCTAAAGCTAGCTCTCCTACTAATATAATCGCTGAATCAATATATGCGTAATAAACAGGGTGTCCCATAATTGCAAGAACATAGAGTCACCTCGATAGCTCAGACTAGTGATTTTTTTTTAATATACACGTTTAAATGGTATAATTTCAACAAAAAAATCATTATATCCAAGTGGTTGGGAGAAAGTCAATAATAATAAAGAAGTGAAAGGAAGCCACAAAGAGGTTCCAAAATGTTCTGATATACATGGCATTTCATTTACAAAAATGTTACTTGACCATGTAGAATCATCTGGCTCACCCTGTATATTCGAAAGTGATTTTCACAGGCTTTTTTGTCTAGTTTACTTATGTTTTTAAATCAAGTTTCTAGCTATCATAGAACTTGAAACACGTAGTTGGACGAAATATTACCCCACCCTGTATAATTAAACTATCAAATATTGAGTGGAATGAAAAATAATATCAACTGAAAATTTTTTGCTAATTATTATTTACTAACTTTTACAAATCTTTCACAGATACGTATAACATATATCTTTTTAAACAATTATTTTCCCGGCTATTTGCTAAAAACGTTAGCAAAACTTGGATTACAAATCTGATAATATATACATTATGTTCAGTACAACTGACTTAATAATGTTATTTTTAATTTTATTTTTATTTTTATATCAAATATTATTTTTTGAATCTAGATGTAAATGGAAGACGATTTTGAAAAAAAATCAAAATACGTAAGTTGGCATTTTTAAAGAAAAAGTTTGTGAATAATCATTAATCATTAATCATTATCAAAAAATTTTTTGGTACTTCAAACAAAAAGCAATAACGGGTATGAAAAAACACTGCTCTAAGAAACTGATATAAGGCATGCATTAAATATTTAATGAATTTTGCTACATTTCATAATTTAAATGGAAATTTTCCACCGATGTTTATTTTACAGTTATATGTATAATGTGTATTCATTATCAAGGAAATATTGAATTTTCTTCAATGAATAGTGCGGTTACCTTGTATGTAATTCCCGACATCACAAATCGCACGTTTAAATGTAAATAGTAATTTGAGGTAATCTAATCTAATTACCACAATTAATGAATACTTGGTAATACTTAATACATCATATTATTTATTCATAAAGGTATAGTAAAAATTTTAATATCAAAGTACTCCAACAGAGAGGGTGAAAGTTAATTTACAAAATTGTAATTAATCTAAAAATAATACCCATATAGGTACCAAAGTCGAAATCCTCTTAATTTATTTAAGTGAAGAATAAATAAATTTCCTAGCCCACACACACTTCTTAATGATTTATAAATTTGTATCATACTAAGAGAAAGGATTAAGCTTTAATAAATGGAAATTCCTCTTGAGACCGTCATGCATACCATTCGTAGACCGGTTTCTGGTTTTCACCATCATTAGTGCGAAGTAGGTATATACATAACAACAGCAAGAGAAATTTCAAAATCACTAGTCTCTACATGAAAGAAGATAACTAATGAGTTGTTAACTCCATCTACCAGTGTCAAATGCAATGTAATATAAATTGGAAAACGCCCGACAAGGTATATTAAAATTATAATATTAAATTCCAGGATGTATTCGCAAAAGCAATTATCACGTATTTTAATCTAAAATAAAGGGACATAAATTCAGTGAGTGGGATTTAGGGCGGCGCAGGGGTAGTATAATTAGATTGCCCAAAAATTACTTTTATTTATTGTCATAAAATGTGACAAACAACAGACGTTCGTTCTCGATCTGGTATTGAAAAAATGGCGGAGTTGTGTAGAGCAACTTCGGTCGTATTTATGCATGAATCTTTCAAAATATGCACCGCATCTGACTTAGCTGTAAAAAAAGTGGTTAAATATTTAAACGACCGGTCTATCTCCATTGATATTGAGAAGGAAACTCTGTAAAAAGAAATCACGAGAATAATATAAATAACACAACAAACATTTATGAGATATTGTTTGTTGAGTCATTCCTCTTTTACCCTCTATCATGAACGCGTCACATTTCGATGCGTTACGCGACGTCCATAAAACGTTAAAAAATGTCTAATCTATACGTTCATAATTCAGTCTTATGCTCGATCTTAATGACTACGTTTCCGCAAAGTCAATAATAAACCCAAATCCTACATCAACGTTCACTGCATATATTGAAGTCGGCCAGACGTTGTTACAACGTTTTACTCTAGTCACAAAAACAACTAATAAACGACGTCGTTTAGTCTTCCCCGAGGTCGTGAGTAATATGATAACGATTTTCTACACCTTATACAATAGTAATTTCTGTACAGATGTGGGTGGAAGTCGCAAAATTTCCATCAAGGCGATGGCTCCAAAAATACCCCCATTGTTGAGCCCTCCTTAGCCAAATCCTAAATCCACCACTGTATAATTTTAAATAATTAATTTAAGTTTTCGATGTTCTCGTAAAACGAATCCAATCTTCTCACACGTAAAAAAACTAAATGACGCAGTCACTACTATAACAAAGTAAACAAATAAGTAGAGGAAAGAAGTAATTTTAGTTATTTAGTACATGTACAATTCATTAGGTGTTTACAATATAATAATATATCTACGTAAAAGTCGTCGGTATCTCCCGATCTCTACAATAAAGCACAAAATAACGTCAATTTAAAAATAAGAAAATGAACACAGGACATTTTATTTAGGTTTAAGGTAAAAGTTAGCGTTTTCACCTAGTATCCAACGCAAATCTATAAATCGCTGTTAGCGGTTTACAGATTTTAGCTAATACCTTTAAAAACGATATCTTGCAATTTGCGATAGGGTTAAGATAATTTTTCTGGCAACATTGCCCAGTACTCAACGTGTGAGGTACGTATACTTTTAAATCGGAGAATATTGTCGGGGAACATTTTAATAATGTTGAGCTGTTCCCCTTCAAAGAGTTGCTATAGAACGATGAATAAAGGATTTTCCAGAGTTGGAGTTTAATGGTACAGAACTTCGGTGCAATATTTGTGAGAAAATACTGTTATGGATAGTGAAAACACAGGTTTACAGCATGTTGCAACTAAAAATCATAAAACACGTGTGAGAGTATGAGGGCTATTGAAAGACAAAAACAATTTAATTCAGATTTTAAGCAAAAATGATGGCGGCTTGTTAACATCTTTTGAACCAAATTAGATCACTCATTTTAAACAGGTTCTTGCAAAATTGTTATGGAAAGTACAACATTACTGTACCTGCAGAATCCACATTAAAGGAGAATTATATGACGCCGATGTGCAACTAAATTAAAGCAGACATTATTTCCGAGTGTCAAAACAGACGTATGGGTTAGTGTAGGTGAAAACATCAATGTTAGTGGTCAGAACATTACAAATTTAATGTATTGCTTGGGAAGCGATGGAGCCACGCAATGCCAGGCCGCTTGATATCAACAAAGGTGTTAGAACACACAAATGCAGAAACGATATGTGAATAAGAGTCAGGACAGAACTACGTAGTGGCGGCTGCTCCATAGAGGCTTAGGGGCTCGAGCCTCCCAGGTTACTATTAGGAAAATGTAACAGTAATTAAATACATGATATTTTTTTCCGTTTTTTTATATTTAATATCATTTTAACATTGTTATTACCCGTTTGCGACGGCTATGTACAATAAAATCGCATAATTCGTCAACTTATTCTAACCAGAGAGTACTGGGGTGCTTAGGTTTAGCTCATATGAGCCACTCCTTGCATAAGGAATATATAAAGAAATGAACCGAGCGCGGAAATTTTCGACCGCGGAGAACGGTTTTTACAACGCCGGTTGAAGTCTCGAAGTTATCTTATCAGAGCAGCAGTGCGCTTTTAATGTTTGTGTAGTGTAGTAATGCCCATCGTTTTGCTCCGATATTTATTTGTGGTTTCACTGTTTTCAGTGTATTTGTGTTATTTTCAGTTGGTTGATGCCAAAATGACTGAGAGTAATATAAATAATATTCTGAAAAAGTAAATTTTAAAACTCTGCCATTAGCAGTACAAAAGTAAAAATTAAGAAACTCGGATGACCACCTGAATTGACTCTAACCAATTGAGAAAGTAGGAACACATAATTTCACTAGATATTCTTTAAGGAAATTTACAAAAATGTCAGTGGATTTGTGGATGTGATAAGGTAAATGCTCTATTTTATTTTCTATGCTTCTATTTTATTCCGATTCTGTCGGAATTGAAGATATGGTCGGTAACAGGATTTAAAGATCTACAACATTTAAAACAAAAAATAAAAAGCACGAAATTTCTGCATATCTTATGAAGTGGTACGGATTTGGCCTTGTTAGGCTCGATAAATATTGCAGTTCAGTTAGATTCAGTTTATAGACAAAATATTATAAAACAAACGAACAGGTGACTAAAAATAGGTATATTTTAAAGAAAAGTATCATACTCTGGTGGAAAGTTGGAACTAGCAACCGGTGGAGTTCAATCAAAAGTAAAATTAATGTATAAACATGCTCATTTTGTGCATTATGTGCATCAATTAAATTTAATTATGCAAAAAGTAACCAGGCAGAATGCCAAAATGCAATTTTCTCTCAAGTTTATCCGCAACGCCTAGTTTTTTTTTTCAAGTTCTATTCACAGATATGATGTATGAGAAGAAATTGTAAATCGGAAATTGCCTAGAGTAGCCATTATACGTTGAATATAACATGTATAAATAGTTAATGTCATTTTTCAGAACAGAGAAAAGTTAATCGAATGTTTCGAGGAATTGGAGGAAAAATTTAACAAATCTGTTATTTGCAAAGAGACCTACGGTTTACGAAGAACTTTGAAGATCCCTAATTTTGTATTTTTCTTAATTTATTTCAAATCTTTTTATATGTCTACATGTGACATATTATTTAACTATTTCAATCCAGAGATACAGACAGTATAAAACTGAAAACTAAAAAATTGAGGAGTTTGAAAAAAATTATATCATCTATTAGACATTCAACTGATGAGATAGAAAAGAAATTACTAATATTGAGAATGAGAATAACCAGAGAAAATTAATCATGAAAATAGGAATTTTGTAATTGCTAAGGAAGTGTGTGTGTGATACAACAATTTTTCAGATGGAAGAAAGAATGTTGAGGTGATTTTAGTAGCCGCATCTTTAGTGAATGTAGACAATTTTTCAATTATTCAAAGAAATTTCCGACTTCGATTTCAAATCAGGTGTTAAATCTTTTCCAATGTTACAGACAAATTAAGGACTGAATTGGAAGTCATTTATTCAAGAACGGATTTTAAAAATATTGTAGGTGGCCTAAACCTTGCTTTCTTGGCTATATGAAAATGGTTTAAATGAAACGTTTAGCGAAACGATCAAGTTGGTCAAAAATTATTGTGACGACTCCGATGTCTACTACTGAATCAGAAAGATATTTTTCAACTCTTAAAAGAATAAGAATTTTAAGAGATACGATGAATAAAGAACGCCTTAATGCCATAGCAATGATGCCATTGAATAAGAACTTTATCCATAGCATTCTGACGAAAAAGTCATAGAACATTTTATTTCCCAAAAAGACAGAAGACTTGATTTTATGCGGAAGCTATAACATTTTTACTCACAATTTTGGGTGATTATTATGTGTGAACTTTTTTGTACATATATACATAAAACTTGTTCTTTTATTATCAAAAATTGTAGTTTTACTTGGATAAAATAATGAGGGACTGAGGTGAGTCTTTATTATGTTGTTCATATTTTTTAAGAAACTAAAGCCCGCCAAATAAAATTATCACGAGCCGCCACTAGAACGACGAAAAGGACGGCGGCTTTATTGCTTGTAATGGATGCACCTTCGTATGAAGGCAGCTGGACA
>JANEYF010004984.1:0-81881 GCA_029963845.1 Rhamnusium bicolor | reverse complement strand
GCTCGATATTCCAGTTGAGATGTTCGCGTCCGAAATTGAAACTAGCCAC
Organism: Rhamnusium bicolor; assembly: GCA_029963845.1. Lineage (NCBI taxonomy): Eukaryota > Metazoa > Arthropoda > Insecta > Coleoptera > Cerambycidae > Rhamnusium > Rhamnusium bicolor. The sequence continues at coordinate 81,832 of JANEYF010004984.1, read as the reverse complement.
ACGATGATTCCGGAGAAGCCCGGGGCCTGTTTTTGGTCTTCTATCAGATAAATTTGCTTCACCTAGCCTTCTCCTAACAGTTCTATCGCTAACGTTGACCTAGCGCACTTCTTGCAGTTTATTTATTCCTTATTTGAGCGACCGTCATATGTCGATCTCTCTAGGAGATAAATCACGTTGAATTATTCATCGTGAGGAGTTGTGTTTCGATTTCTTCCAGGTGCCGACCTTCTGCTGTATTCGCCGGTTTCTCTAAAGCGAATAACTGCTCTGTGGACACTGAATTAAGGAAAACCCAATCTTTCAGCGACTTCGCGGATGCTAAATCAGCATCAGTTAAAGCAATTGCTTTAGCGGAATCTTCCGAGGATAAGGGCATTTTTAAAAATTACCGGCAGCTTGCAAGCCAACACTAAAGAATGATTTCTCATAGTGATTAAAAATGTTAAAATTCGTCAGATTTTAAAATGATAAGACAAAAAAATTGGAAAACGAATTAACAAAAAGCTGCAAGAATGCCAAAACAAATGATTCTACATATTTTGAGTCCACTGAGAAAAAATCTTAATTAAGAATATGCCGATTTTTCTTGTTGTCCCACGTTTTATGTTTGACAGTAGATTCTGATCTTAGGTTTGATCAAACTACTTACTTTTGTACATTTTTAATTATGTTGGCACAGTTTACGGTCCCTGTTTAATGGCAGCCCAACGAACACGAAAAATCTAGACTTATTGTCGTATTACAATAAAGTCGATTAATTTTACAAATATTACTACTTTGGAAGATATTAGGATCAATTAAAAAATAAAATCATAGAATTTTTGTTTTAATTGGTAGGCAAATTAATTGTTGGTTGAATTTTTTACTCTAAATTACATTAGTTTTTTTTTTGTGTCAAATAATAAAAAATAATCCGTTATGATTCAGACTTTTGGTATATACTGTATATGTACAATGTACAATATACAACATGTTATTACTATTATTATTCATTTTATTAATTTACCTTCAATGAGTTCCCTTAGCTTGGTTAAAACCGAATTGTACATTCTCCTGATTTTCATCAATTTCTTTGGCTGCTCGATCCTTATCCTCCTCATTAAGTTCCTCCAAATCCAATCGCAATTGATGAGATCCTAATTGTATAAAAGGTACGTTGTCTTCTCCTGTTTCTATACACAGAACCATTTCCACACGCTATTGACGAGGCCGCTATGCCTGGTTAAAATTCAGGAAACGTATATTACTGCGAAGTTATCTGAAACGAAATTTATGAATCATCAAGTTGTTTAGGTATTGCCACTATGGATCATTTATTTTGCATTTAGTTTTTTATATTTGAAATAATTATCCATTATTTCAATTAAAAATCTAAATGCAAAATAAATGACTAATATACAGTATGTACACAGTTAAAGTGGATGAGAGGGTAAACTTTTGATTGTCATTTTACAGGAAAATTTATTCTTCATAAATAGTTTTGCTTTTATTAAAAATATGATTGCCATGAAGTAAGTTAACATGCCATGTACAGGATGTTCAAATTAAAAATCTGAAAAGTATGTAAGAGTAAACTATGTTCAATTTTTAACGAAAATGAAAAATGTCACTAAGAAAAAATTGTTTGAAATTAAAATTTATGTCATACTGTATAGTATCAATTATATAAATTGATATATTTACTTTATAGGAGTATAGTTTTATTATCGACGTTTAGTACAAATATTATTCTTACAGAAAACTTTTAAAAATTGCTAGTTTTTACGCAAAAATCCTTGTTTTGAATAATATTATAATGTAAAATCAATAAAGTATTCATGTAATGAATTAATTTTACATAGATCATATATCAATATTAAAAATAAGATAATGGTCTTGGAATTATTAAAAAATAAGGGAAAATATATCACCAAGTTAGAAATTAACATAGACAAGATACCAGTACTTTTCGATATATCCTTAGGCTCTTAACAGTGTGCTTAAAATAAAATGGCGAGTTTTAATTTTCTAGTTTATTACCTATTAAGCTTCCCCCTCAACCAGGAGAGATTTGAAAAAGAATAGGCATTGATTAAGGATGTAGCTTTGAGTAATAGATAATTCTGTAAGTTTAGTTGATAAAATAATTATGAAACGTAAATTTATAAATTCCTCGACCTTTCAAAAAAGAAAGAAAAATCTGAAACTTGTATCGATTCCATACGATCCTCGATTCACCCGTGATATTGGTAAGATTTTTAAAGATGGCTGTGGTTCATTCATCGGGAAATAGCCACAATAACTTTTAGGCAACCCAAAAGACAAAAGTGAAGAAAACGAATAATCAGGGATTTAATAAATTTGCTGTAAGGACTGTAATCAAAAGCGTGCTGGACAAACTAGACGATTAAATCAAACTAGATTCAAGAGCATATGGCTCATCTCAAAATAAGTAGAACAAATAAGTTTAAAAGTTGCCCAACATGCGTTTGAGATCAAACAAAATAGTGGAAATTTGAGATAATTAGAAATGTAACAAAAATATAAATAGCATATATTGTTAGCATAAAGTAAAGTTTTAACCATCTCCATGATGCCAACTTTGTTTGGTAAAAAGCGTCGACGTGCGATATATGGTGTTTTAGTGTTTTGTTGAAAACCACGTGTTATTATCAAACACGTCATGGTGAAAACTTGCAGTATTACATGCACAGATTATAATTATATGCCTATAGGTCGACTCCTTTTTATGTTGGTGCTGTAATGTACAATAAATTACGATATGCTGTAACAAGATATCTCCTAAATAAAACATTTTATTCAATGGAAGAATTTATAATGTCGACGTAATTATGTATTGTTTACTATTTGTATTATCTCTTTATTATCTTTCTTTCCTATTACTTTAGATGACTTGTTCCATATCATACTGTATGATCTCTTAGATAAATAAAGGTTGTTATTGTTATTGTTTGTGTTATTGTTATACCGTCTCAAGACTTTCAGATAATTTCACAAATTAGATTCGTATTAGGAGGCGATTCTTCAGTCAAACACGTTTTTTGGCATTTTTCTGTGGTGACTTTTGTCAGCTTGATATTTAGAATAAAGAAATAAACGAATAAATCTTTTTTTCATACTGTGCTACAAATTGTTATTCTGATTACCATTGAAGACTACAAAATTACCAGTAACTTTCAACATCTGTGGATCAAATTGTCTGTCTGATTTCCGTCACTGCTCTCAATTCTTTCAAACAATAAGGACTTTTGTGACAGTTTTAGACTTTTGGGACCTATATTATGTAAAATACTTTGTCAAATATTTTTCTAATAAAGCCATAAAAGTTTCCATTCTTTAGATTTTTCTTGAAAAATCAATTAGATTAATTTTCTTCTAAATTTCAACATTTTCTCTACCTCTTTAGATAAAAAAAGATTCTAATAATGTCCCCTAAATGTGAAACACTTTTCACAAATAATATGACACAAATTTAACTCAATAAAAAAGTGTTTCCAAAAAAATATAATAAAATAATAAAACATTTTATTTAAATAGAAAATAGTAATCTTGCTTTTTCTCCAGCACTCATCGTAAACGGAAATACTCCAAATGCATAAAATATAACTATAAGTTGCTAAACAACAAAACCACTTCGAGAAGAACACTTTCACGGCTAAGTAGATATTCTCTCAAGTAACGTTCACGTTTAAATGAACTTTAACACAAGAGTAAGTAGTGAGTGCCACTACTAGTGAATGGTATTGTCAGTGGATGTCGGAAACGTACTTTACATATTGTTCTGTTTTATTTATAGGAATATTCTCCTTCTTCTCTAAGATGGTTTTACCAATACCGTTGTTTACTACAAAAACAATTGTTTTTGGTTTTCTTGTGAATTTAGTTACATAAATTAAATAAATTATAATAATGAATTAATGAATTAATAAATGATGCATTGTACATAATAACATAAAACGTATTTATTTGTCAAGCACAAGCAATTTCTATTAGGTGAAAGGATATTTTTGATATGAAATTAATAATAGAAATTAGATAGAGCACAATATATAGGATACACCAAATTTGAAGCTCAGCAATGGTGTCTCTAATTTCATAAAGTACAATATGAATAATGAAATATATACCGCTTGATACAATAGGTCTGATAAATAAAAGGTAGCAAATGCTTTTACTACATATTTTTGAAGCAAAACCTTTGAACTATCATGAGTTAATATTTTTAGAGCATTCGCTTCATATTTAAAGTAAAAGCATTTGCTTTGCTAGAAGCAAAAGCTTCAACAGATATGAATAAAACTAATTATAGGAATAAAATTGCGTGTTTACTATCTACCTTAATATTTGCTTCAATAAATGTGTAGGTACCTCAGAGTAGACTGCGCTTTGGTAAACCTTCATCTAATGTGTTAATTATGGTGTTTTTAAATCAATATAGAAAATTGAGCGATATACCATCAGACGCAACATCCTTGTTAGAACGGGATTAAAAAAAGAGGGGGTCAATTTTCTTGAAAAAATTTACAGACTAATAAAAGAAGAGATGCCGAAATCCCATAAAACCCATTAGTAGAATCTCGATAAAAAAAATTAATTTTATTAGAAAACTATTTTTTTTTCCAAAATTAAAATCTCGTTGCCAAAAAATATCTTCTTCAAAAAATGACATTTCATTGGAAACATTTTTGTTTCAATTTGAAAAATTTCTGTTGGTTAGATGAAGATTCGTTAAAGAAATTTTTTTTTTCGAAAATTCTATAAAAAAAACTATGTACCAAGAATCAAAATAAACATTTAGGCAATAAAAAACATCAAAAAAATAATCTAAGACTTGTTAAAACATAGCATTGGCTGCAAAGTTGCAAGTATCTGCTATGAAGCAAAAGCAAAATATTATTCATTGAAAATGAAGCAAATGATTTTACTACTACCTTCTGCTTCGAAGCATTTGCTCTTCGCTTTTACTTTACTTCAATCAAATGCTTCTATTTTAATCATCAGACTCAATTTATTATTCAGAATGACTGAAGTCTACCATCGCATTAGCATACATGGTCACATCACAACTAATATTCATTCTTGCAATCGTAACTGTTAAATTTGAGCGACATGGTTCGGTACCATATATTTGTAAGAGGAAAATTAACATTGCACATCTACTAAGGTTAATGGTGCAAATTTAAATAGTTCATATAAGCGGACACTGACAAACCGCGCAGATAATTTTCACGATTTTACACATTGTTTTAGTTCCCAGGTTCATGTATAAAACATTTACTTTTGCTGTCTGGTAGAAGCAGAGCCTTTTGAACACTCAAAATTCTTTAGTATAACATTAACAACCTTATTACACCGAAAGTCAGTTGTTTCATCCGCTACCAGTCACAAAAATTTATTTTGTACGTCCTCTCTCATATTGTCCAAAAATTTTTCTACACACTTGGTAGATATGTTTTTCCCAATGTATAGCTACAGCATAAAGAATACTTTTTCCTCTCCTTATGCTCATAGTATGGCTAGTAGGTAAAGGAAAACTATGCACAGAACATGACACACAACTCATTATAAAATTTCTCTTTTGTAACCGTACCGGCAGCATATAAGCATTCCTTACAGTCATACGGAAATGGCAATATTTCTAGCAATTTCATTGGCCGTTTTATATAGCCTCAGGGCATGCGCAGTTACATGACATGTCAAAGTGTATTAAATCTTTTTGGAATCATTTGTCAGCAAGGAACTTATTAGACGATAGAGTACATACTCGCTAGCACGCGGGGATTGGGGTTCAAATCACAAAACTTGTTATTTTTTTTTTAAATAAGTATTTTTCAGTTCGTTAGTAAGATTTTCTCGTTTTTTATTACAGTTTCTTTATTTTCCTTGCCCTTTATTATAGTTTGTTTTTATTTTCACTGTGCCGAATTCCCCTTTAAAAATGATATCTGATGAGCACGCCACTGCCGTGCCTTGAAACGGCCAATGAAATTACTAGAAATACTGCCATTTCTGTATGACTGTAAGGAATGCTTATATGCGTACCGGCAATATTTTATCGATGGATAGCATAATTTGAATGTCTTTCACAATCACGGCGTGTATGAAATACGTAACGTCGATTGCATGGAGTACAATAATATGTAAACCATATCTGTTGTTTTAAAAAATCTGGCATTTTATTTGCTTCGCATTTATGCATTTCTAGAAAACAAGCCTAACATGATAACAATTATAAATACCTACAGTTTTTTATACTTATATTTAAAATAGAACAGGTTCTATTTTTCCAAACAATTTGTGTCTAGGCATGTGCACTTTTTGTTTCATGAACAGTTGACAGTTTTATTTCAAACTTATTTGTAACATGAAAAACGTCGACTACTTTGACGTAGGTAAATTAATCAAAGAAGCCATCGGTTTTTATGTTGCAAATAAGTTTGAAATAAACAATAGTTGTTCTGTGTGATATGAAGAATCCCGCTTAACCTCAGTGTTTGATTGATAAATGAAATAGTTTCTGTAAGTAATAAACAATAAATTATTACGTAAATAACAAGGTAAGTACATGTCATGCCAAGTTTTTCTGAGGTCGTCTGCGTTTGTTCCTTATATACATTGACAGAATCAAGCTTGCCACCGTTAACCCACTGCCTTTCCGTATTGTATACAATATAAATAGAAAATATAATCGCACACATGCACTTGGCAGCAATCAACTATCAAAATACAAATTTGAAATTATTCCAAATAAAAACATACTGCGCCGAATCTTGCCGAATTTATTGTTTCAAAATTTGCGTAGTATGAAACAGATTACAGTGCAATCCAATAGATATTGATTGACTCTACTTATTGTTCAATTTATTGCTAATTTCTTGTGCAACATTTGGACAGTCTAAAATGGACTTTAAAGATATATAAATAAACACACCGATGAACTTTTCATGTGGTGTGTTTATTAATATTTATATTTGCTTTATAAATACCACCTTTAAAAAGTGAAACACATTTCTGACCCCTGGTAATCATAAATATTCCACACAACCTATCACTTCTTGAAACCATTGCTTCTCTTTAAAAGTTAAAGAATTGAAACTCGGAACAATTCAATGACTACTAGTATATGAATGCTATCTTTTGGTGTAGATGTCGTTGCCATAACAATCAATATTACGGCTGAGCGCCATTTTTAATTTTTTTAATGGAAAGGAGAGTGTTGCAATACACCATTTAAAAGGACTCCGTGAGTAGCAGATCGTCCCAAATTATTTCGTCTTCACACGCACCTAGACCAAAATGCCGGCAAATCAAAATTTTAATTTTTTTAAACCTAATAAAATTAATAAAAGAAAAAATGACCTCCTTCTTAAAACAGAGGTTTTCAAAATGGGCTCCTTGTACTTCCATCAATATTTTGACAAACATTTCTGATCCTCTGATGTAAATCCAAAATGAATTCAGGCTATATCTTATACATTCTCTGCTTTATATAACCCCACAGGAAGAAGCGAAGTGGTGACAGATCAGGTAATCGAGCGAACCATTGTGTAGGATATCGGTGAACAATTCAACGACCAGTTTGAACTGTATCCAGATATTTTCTAACTTGTCTGCTGGCATGTAGGGAACCACTGCTGAAATATTGTGTCCATGTCAAATTCATCTGGATTATCTTCAACTATTTGAACAATCAGTGGATCAATAGTAATTTCTAGCATATTCAAATTATGCTAGATAAATAACGGAATCTCAATATGGTTTCGTAATATTCCAGCCCAGTCATTTATTTTCTCAGGATACTGCGTGTGCATTTCTCAGAAAACATGCCGATTTACATCAAATTTTGCGTATGCGCACCTTTTTATTAAAAAAAAGGTGCACTCGCCACTAAAGCAAATATTATGAAGATGCATAAGATATCTGACTATCGCAAAATTCTGAACTTTTATCGGGGTCATCTTCAGTAAACTGATGGAGCATTTGAATCGTGTATGGAAGGAATTTATGTTTTCTTAGGACTCTCTTAACAGCAGCTGAAAGAACATCACAAACATGTGAGATTCATGGCTGAGGAATTACCATCAACAATCAGCAACAATTTTAATTTATTTCTCTCCTCGATGGTACTAGCACGACATGGATTTTTTACATTATTTACACTTCCAGTCCTAGTAAATTTCGCTACTAATTCTTTTTATAGATGGGACCATCTGGAAAACGGTCATCAAAATCTCTCTGCCCTTCATGGAAATTGCGTCTTGGATCATAAATCAGAATTATTTTTCTCTTAGGAAACTGGGATTAACCATTTTTAAAGCTATGAGAATCTGTTCAATACAATCAAATATTTGTCTAGACATGATTTTTTTTAGTTTTTCAATTTATTCCAATTTAATTACATGACACGTTTGCAAAAGATTTATATTTTACATATTCAATGGTAATTATCATTAATAGATCTATACTTAAACTAAATACATTTTATATTTTCATTGTAATGGTTATTACGGAAGCTATTCAATAGCTTTTGTGTGACATAATATTTAATATGAATATTATAGAGTTGAGTTAGAGTTTTATTAATATTTATATTTACAGAGGACGTAAATGCTGATTTTAATCTATTAATTCAAGAATACTTCTTCAATAATTTTTTTATTTTATTAACAGTTTACATGAATAATTAATTATTTTTAACTCGGTTGGTAAATGGTTGTATATCTTATACAAATAGAAAGTGAAATTTTGTCTACCAATTGTTTTGTATTTTTTTGCGATTATTGTTTGTCGTTGTATTTTTGATCTTGTATTGTGTACATTTTTGTCCTATTAGTTTTATTTGATTTCAAAAATCTAAATTTTGATATGCCGCCATTTTAGTCTAAAAAATTTATCAAAATGGTTCCCAGCCGCCATATCAATTTTTACGACAATAATATCTACAATAAATTATAGTATTTATATAGTCATTGAGAGGTCTCTAGTTTCAATTGTCTAACTTAATCTGTTCAAAAAATAACACGGGTTCCCACTGTTTCTGAAGCACATTGTTTACACATTCACCGAAGAGATTATCTTTTGACATCGGTAATTGATTTTGGTAGCGGAAATAGGCCGATATTGTGTAATTGGCAAAAAACTGAGGAACTTTCTGAACAATTCAATAACGATTTACAAGATTTGACAAATGAATAACCAAAAATCCAAATATCTCAAGATTATTTGTTTTAGTGGCGAATTTAGATATTTTCTGAATGGTTAACAAGCAAAGTATATAGTATTGGAATATTGGAATGATGAAAACGCTCATATTGGAAATAAAATTATGTTCGTCCTGTAGGTTAAACTTATTTTCTCCAAAAACTTTTCGTATGGTTGCAAATATTAGGAAACCACATGGTAGGACTGCTATTTCTTGAGGGAAAATCTGACGATGAAAATCTTCATATTGAAAACATGAGGATTTTCATCGTGTAGGTCATACCCATTTTCTCCAAGAACTTTATGTATGGCCAGAAATATTAGGAAATCACATGGTAGGACTGCTATTTCTTGAGGAAAATCTGACAGATCAATTATAATTTGAAATGTTGGAAAACATAATAGATTCACTGATGGTTCAAATAGCAGAAAACACTGATAAAGTCTTTGACTTGGGTATTACATTTCAACAGGGTAGAGTATCTCTTCACCATAGCATATAATTAATGGGTTTTTAAGCCGAACCTATACTGGACGTTGGATTGGTTATTGAAGTCCAATACAATGGCATATTCGGTCTCCAGATTTAATGCCATCGGATTTTTCCTACGAAGTACTGTTGACCAATTATTTTAGTATTATCAAATGAAGAACTAACTATTAATAAAAAAATAATAAACGTAACCTCAGAGGCCGTATTAAATATATTTATATCTGACATTGGCATAACTATTAAGGTGTTCGACCTAAGACTAACAGGGCTTATATCTCAGTATTCTCAGTTGCTATAGAACATAACTAAACAAAATGTAGGGTGAGCTTATAAATCGCCTCGTTGGTATCTGGAACAGTGACGGTTGCTGCCAAGTCGCTGACGTATAGTGAGTGAACAGACCCTTTCTCATCATTATTCTTGTAAAGGAATATTAAACTGAGTTTCGTATAATTGCGATATGAATGTGTTAAAGATCCCTAGAACCCTACCTCACAACAAAGTGGGGAATCGACAAAACTTCCAGTTTAAGGGTTCCAGTACTTGTTCCAGTACTTACACAAATAATGATCGTAGGTTGATCTCAGAAATACAACAAATTTAGATAATCAAAAAAGCATATTACTATGTTTCCTATCTACACAAACACCTGAAACCGGAAATTCGTTGACTGAAAATTCAGGTAACACTTACTCACTACTACACTACACTACACCAACAGCTGCTCTGGAGGTTCTGCTAGGCCTGCCAACGCTTCCCTCGTGGATAAACAGGAAGGCTATGGCGGCCTATCTGAGAATGTGGGATTCTGGGAGCTGGCAGTGTTCAGGCAGAGCTGAAGGTCACGCAGCAATTGCTGGACTGACGGAGAGGGAAATCCCTCTCTGTCCTGAAGGTGAGAGAAGCGAAAGATCAGCTAAGGTTGGAAAGGAACTACACTTTCACTCTTCCCAGTAGGGAGGAGTGAAGCGAAGGAAGAATTGACTTCCGCCCGGACTCTCTGGTGTGTTACACAGACGGATCTCGGGTGGCCACTAGGCCGTCCTCTGGAAGGCAAAGAAGTACAGGAGAGCTTTGCCTTAGGCTCGTACACCACGGTATTCCAGGCAGAGGTTTACGTCATGCTAGCAGTGGCGGGTAGGGCTGAGGTTAGGAATGGGGCGGAACAGATAATATACAACTGCTCCGACAGCCAGGCTGCTCTAAAAGCGGTGTGCAACCCTAGGACAAGATCAGCTCTCGTCCAAGAGTGTGGGGATGCCCTAGAAGAGCTGGCTAGACATAAACAAGTGAGACTCGTATAGGTTCCGGGACATATGGGAGTTCCAGGCAACGAGTAGGCCGATGAATTGGCTAAACTCGGAGCCTGTCACGAGCCTGAGCCTATGTTAGGTATTTCAAGAAGGCAGGTCAGAACGGCCCTCAATGAGTGGGCCCACGAAACACTGAGGATGCACTGGAGGACAAACAGGGCCTGAAGGCAAACCCGAGATTTTGTGATGGGGCTGAACAAATCGAGATCGGCCTGGCTGCTGGGACGGAGTCGGAAAACTCTGAACCTATTAATCTGTGTTCTGACAGGCCACTGCAGAGTTAGGAGGCATCTATCATTGATAGGTATTGAGGAAGACCCTAAATGTCTAAGGTGCAGGAGAGATGAAGAAACATCTTACCACTTTCTGGGACAATGTGAAGCGTTTGGGCGCCTGAGACACAGTATCTTCGGTTCTAAGGGAGGAGATGAGCTCCCTCGCAATGAGTGACATCATGAACTTCATCAGAAGGTCGGAAAGATTCGATGAGGGAGCAAGAGAAGCACATGGCTGAGGGGACAGCTGGGGGTTGGTAGAAAGGGCCCGTCTGTGGCCTACTTGCCAGGCGTCAGCCTCCCCTACTATTACCATTACCATTACTCACTACGTTATTAACTAATTAATAATAACTTAATGAAGGACATAGCTATAATCAATTAGAAGTACTACGATAGTCTCTAACTTCTTTACTCGCACAATTCCAAATTAAAACAGCTCCTCGGCCAACCGTGCGCCTTATACAGGTTGGTGTTCGTCCGGCGGATACACGAGCACTATTAAGAAAGCAGTCACATATAGGACGACAGTACGCCTCTATCGCACTCTATCGCATAGTCGCGTACCCCAACTATCGCACTCTATCGCCTAGCCGCGTACCCGATATAAGTATACCAACCTGTATATCCATTCATGTATGGTCTAGAACTTTCTTAATACTCCTGGTCCTCCTCGTACAATTTTAGTTCCGTCTTTATAAGGTTTCCACACACCGCGCGCGGATAGTCTGCCCGCACTTAGTATGTTTTGATATATTTGTTTGTGTGTTGCGTTTTACCGCCACCGCCACCGTGGCAGTGGCCGCGTTGGTGTGTGGGACTCATAAATTTAAACTGACTTGGCTAGTTAATTCAAGTTTTAATACTAGTAACAGTTTAAATGCGTAACAATATGAAAGACATTTGTTTTATTTTAAGGTATATTACACCAACGGTTTTCTATTTCTAAGAAAATTATTGGGTCCGGATCCATCGTTAAAATTACCCAATGTAACTGTATTTGGAAATTTAAAAATTATTTTTGAATGGAATTGCGAAATCAAAAGACACTAAATATCTTAGGTGAGACTGTATACAAAAATACAAACGCGTAATTTTTTATTTTCATCAAATGGATTAATAATAGTTACAATATCCCATGCAGTGAGCCAAATATTAATAATAAAAACCAAACACATCGAGAAATTGATATACAGTGTGTTTTACTTTGAGTAGACACACCCTTGTATTTGGGTTTTATTTCGGCAAATTGAAAAAAAAATTTTTTTTTTCGAATTGTAGTACACGACGCGGTCTACCTTTCTGAACGATAACTTTTTTTATGTTGTGGATCCACGGCCTACTATAATTAAAATAAAATGTAAAAAATCAAGAAACGTTATTAAAATTTGTTTAACGACATGGCTCTTAGGAAATATGAATCGGGCATGCTTAGAAAGCCTAAATACTGAATTTTTATCTAATTAATTTTTTTTAAAAAAATAAAAATAAAAAAAATGTTTGTTTGCAATTTAAACAGTAAAGAGCGGTTCATTTCATCCAATATGAAATAATATTACGGTTCATACAGAGTAATCAAAAGTACACTCTGGTACCAAAATAAAGTTATCAATAACTCCTCCCCATAATGCTGAGTATAGAGAGTACTTTCCCGATCACCCTTATAAGTGGTTATTATTGAGTATTGATTAGATGATATTAATCCTTCTTTACCGTTTAAACTGAAAAAAAAACATTCCGATAATTTTTTAAGTTTATGTTTCTAAACTGAAAAAAAAAATCCGATTTTTTTTACCATTTTTTTCACAAAAAATTATGAATTATAGTGAAGATATGAGATATCAATATGAAATTCGATATTTAGACTTTCTAAGTATATCCGATTCATATTTTCTAAAAACCATTTTGTTAAAAAAAACCCTAATTGATTTTTAGCATTTTATTTTAATTATACTAGGCCATAGATAAACAACATAAAACAAAATTTCGTTCAGGAAGGTAGATCTCGTCAAGTACTATAACTTGAAAAAGAAAGAGAATATTTCAATTCGCCCAAATACACCAAAATACAGGCGTGTGTCAGCTCAAAGTGGGAAGCCTGCATCCTCCAAATTACTATCTTTTTTCCGGTTTGCTTATACTCCAGTTTACCACAAAATAAAGTTATTTATTTAATGAGACATTAAATACTTACATAATATGAATATTTCGCTCCAAGTTGACCTCATTGTAAAAATCTAGGATGCCGTTGTTCAGTTTTGTAACACAGGTTTTCCTTTAAATATTTATATGTAGATTGTATTGTGTGCTTATGGTTAAAATAAACTTAGTTTATGTTCGCACAAATAAGGTTATCAGATTATATGGGCTTAGTATTGTAACAGTTTCCTGTTAACTTATAACAATAGCATCTTCATAAATATATCATTATTAATAATTATTCATCAAAAAGTGAAAGGTGTGTATAACACAATATTATTGATATTATTCAAATATATTAATTTAATATATGGACAGTCTACTGTAACCTTAAATTATATTTTATTATTATCAGTAGCGGCGTTTGCTGTGGTTTGCAGGTTTGCGCAATCCTTTGGAGGATACAAAATAAGTTGTATTTAATTTTTTCGTAATAATAAACAATCCAATATATTCGATTAAACTGGTTATAATTTATAATATACAATTTACCAAAAACACTGAAGTTGCAACCCGATGTCGTCGCTACCACTCCTATTACCGTTAGACATCGACGATGGTTTGCAGACAGACGGCATACCAACTTGTTCCGTTGCAGTCCTGCGCACTCAGATTCAATAGGTTGCAAAACAAGTGCAAACTAGTATATTAACGGAAGCAAGGCTGCCATTTTTAGTATAATGAAGAAAATTTTAGTACGTCAGCACTTCTTTAGCAAATCTAGTACAATATTTATAAAATTTTATTTTGTATTAAACAGATTTTGTCCAAGATAATCAATAATGCAGTAATGCATACTACATACATAGATGAGAGAAGCTATAGGTTAAGCGTTCATTTTTTTTCCAAAGAAACATAAAAAAACTATGATTTTTATTTTTTTTGTACCATTCTGATCTAGTATAATTTTACACCAGATGTTAGTACATTTTCAGTTCTCTCAGTGGTAGCCCTGTATAGTATATCTTCAGGGCTCTCAGGACTTTAGTCAGCCCATTTTTTTGTACGTATATGAGTATGAAAGGCATTTTTATTATCGTAAAAATAAATTCTGCGCAAAGTGTAATAGCGGAGCCAGTCTGTAGTCCATCTTTCATCGACAAAATTGACATAAAAAGACTAAGAAGATCTACCCCGAATTTAAACAATCCGTTTTCAGTAAAAAACGAAACTTTAATAGAACATTTAATTCAGGCATTTATAATAAACATACGTGGATTTGTGGTTGTGATGTGAAAAATGCGCTTTTTTGCCAAAAAAAGCTTATTTTTTAAACATATGATGGTGTAGCAGTCATGAGCGGTTCATCTAAAGAGGTGCAAGTAATTATTAATCAATGTTGGTGAGTCTAAAATTTAGTTTATATTATTATAAGTAGTCTTGTGCAAAAATAGATATTTTTCGAGAAAACATTTATAGTTGATGACTTTTAACCTACGTAACTTAACTTAATACTATAATAACTGGTACTTCTAAAAATTACAACCACCTCATTTCTATAACACGAGCCGCCATTGATTATTATTAAAACTAAAATAAACTTAGATCGCTTTAAACAAATAGGTATTAAATAGCTATTAAATTATATTTGTGTTATTAGCAAATAGATATGCGACTAGGTAGTAAACCTCAATATATTAAGTATTAACAGATGAAAAAACGCTTACTCTATATTATAATGGAACACAATCACGCCACAATAAATGTTTAAAATTGGGCATCACTAAAAACTCTTTTAAAAGAGGTAAGTAGCTCATGAAGTTCGATGACCATTTAAATCTGATGATACATCTAATTAAACAATGACTGTCAAGCAATGATATATTAAATTTATTAGTCTTTGTTTCAAGTAGGGCCACCTTTGACCTGAAATCAATTGAAAAGAATATATGAATAATATTTTCCTAGCTGTACTTTATTGGCCCAATCCATATACATTTTTCTGTTAATAATGTGTAATTAGATGCAATTACTTTGTTAAATCGGCCATATCTTTGCGTCAAACTTTATATATTTTTAAATAACTTTAAAACTACAAATTTTCAAAACTGTTGGTTGTAAATGATATTAACCCAGCAGTGGAAACTAGGTAATTTAATTTAGGTATTTATGTTCTTTAAAAACAATACAATATATATATATATATATATATATATATATATATATATATATATATATATATATATATATATATATATATATATATATATATATATATATATATATATATATATATATATATATATATATATATATATATATATATATATATATATATATATATATATATAAAGAACAGAGAAATGAATTTAACGCGGATTTAATTACATTACAGTAAAAAACAATGAAACTGCACGATGGAAAATGCAAATGGCAGAAAGATGCAAACCGTGGACACGTGTTTCTGACTAATTGGTCTTCATCAGCACGGTGTAGCTGAGTTAAAATGATGGACAAAACTAAAAAAAGACACTAAAGGAAAACCACTGACAGGGAGCCAGTCGCACCTTTGTGGCTTCCACGTGGATGGCTCTGGTATGAGAGCATCGTCCAAGCATCCCACACGCGGGCAACTATAGCAACCTGCGTGGGATTCCGGACCCAGGAGAATGAATAAGAACAGTGAATGAATTTGACGCGGGTTTAATTATATTACAGTAAAAAACAACGAACTAACGGGTACGCCCGCATAAGGAAAAAAATTTGCACGGTGGAAAATGCAAATATATATATATATATATATATATATATATATATATAAATTTCAAATGGGAACATAATGAGTGATATATCTGAAAAGTCTTTTAACCATAATGACTAGATTGGGTTATTCCAAGTAATTCAGTGGCGTCGAGGAGAACGAACCCGTATTGCATATTAACATGGAGCGAAAATATACGACATTTTCCCCATTTTCCAAAACTGGCAGTTATATAACTGTTTAAAGAGCCTCATATAATTGAATTTATGGATACACATGGGTTTATTTATAAATCTGTGATATATGGCAACCAGTACTGTGGCAGGAAGCCGGGACAGATATATGTAATATTATGCGTAACTGGCATTTGTTTCACTCCCCGCGTATTAAGTATACGGAAAACATGCGAAGGGATATTGCATTGTTTGCATCAAACAGATAAGCAGTCGCGCATCGTAATAAGTATGTCTCGCGTCGATAATATTAATAAAAAAAATGACAGACGCAACAGGCAATCATATGTCAAATGTGATAGCATGATTTCTAAATCTTGGTAGATCGTCGCTTTCATTTTTACTTGCTAGTAAAAAATTTGAAGCCGTAAAAACGAAAACTGTACGAAATTTAGTTGAAAGCAATAGATATTACTAGTGTTAAGGTTAGTGGTTGGTGCAGCACGGATATATGCTTAAAGCTGGCCAGTTGCTAAACGTTGACTTTCCACTTTTAATACATGTAACAATTAAGGTCCATGCCCTACATTTAAGATTTTCAACTTATAAACAATCGATTCCGAGAGAGATTGTCAATTTACAAGTGCCCAACATCATGGTAAACGTGGCCTATTTAACCGTATTTTAAATCCAAGAGCATCCAACCTGAAAAAAAGTATAGATTATTCAAATATTGAAAAACCTATAAAGCATCAGATAAATTATTTCCATCTTCCATTAAATCTATTTGATATATAAGTTCTATGGAAACAATTATTGGTACAATTGTATCCAAGGAAAGTATCTACAGAATAAATCTAATAGGAAATGGAAAGATCGGCCCTAAGTAAAATATGGCCCTAAGTAAAATATTTTATTTAAAATTTAAATAAATACAAATCAATCGTTTCATGTTTAATATATGAATTTCTATTGTTGGAAGTATATTTCATTTTCTTTTCTGGTTTCTGGCTCTCCATCTGTCATTTTCATGTTCCGCTAATTTTGAAAAGGAAGCAGGAACGTCGGAGAAATCTAAGGAACTCATGTTAACTACTGCGACCAATTAAGTGCGCTGTAAACGAAAAATAAATTCATTTTCAGTTATTACGTTATTACAAACATGTGTATATGCTAGCTCACATCTGACGCCATTAAATTACTAGGAAATTTATTCCCTAAGTGTCGTGAAAGGAGAAAGAGGAAGCAATGAGAGCTGAGAGTTTTATGCCAAAAGATGTTCCTCTGAAAATTAAAATCGACCTGTCTTGGCATTTTTCCATGGAGCCATTTTTTCAAGAATTATTCATGTCGTTTCGTTCACCCTGTATATGCGTTGATAACTATGGTTTCTCGAACTTTTCGATCTTTTACAAAAAAAGGTCTGCATAATCGATGCCAGTAACATAAACTGGCATTATTGCAGTAACCCGTTGCTCAGATAGATCCGCCATAGAATTCATAATACAATTAAAACATGTCACACATGACATGATCTTGTCATTTCTTTGGAGATATTAATGCTGTGATAGGCCAATAAGTTCGCCGAATTGTTATCAATAATAAAACAATGAATCTTTACTGGGTGAGCTGGTAGTTTCCAGAGCGGGCGCCAGTGAGCCCAGTAAAGACCTTTTCCTGACGTGTTGCGTACAATATTTTTCTGTAATCGTTCTTGTTAATCTTGAAAAACTTTTTAACTTGCAATTTTTTAAAAACAAAATTTATAAAATTCTACTGACAAATACCAGACGCTGTTATCTAGAGTCTTATGTAACTACCCTACTGTTTGTTGTCAACCAAAAGTAACATAAGGGATCGGTTACCAATTCCTTATATCACTTTACCGTGCTAGATCAGTAAATATGTATTTTCTACTAAAAAAATTGCCAAAAAACAGTTAATTTTTTAGACGGTTGCGAAAACAGGATGTTTACTGTGCAATAATAAAGGATGTTTTGCATTAAAATATAATTCGGAATTTTTAAGTCGACTACCGACTTAAGGAAACTATCTCCATTTCATACTGATGTATGAATGTATGATGTATTGAATGTAATGTACGGTTGCCAGTCAATAATTTAATTTCAACGTTATGATTTGCTAGTTGACTTAATTTAACTATTTTATAAGTGATGTAGATATTTGAAGTTCTGTGAGATATCGAAAAAAACCCTTGACTTTTTTTAAGTACGGAACAACGACGTCTGCTTCTTTCTTAAAAATCTCATAGCTTTAAGAAATTTGTAACTCTGCATGATTGGTCATTTCTTAACGAGTTTTCAGACGTAGATGCAGCTTGCGAGAGTTTCTATCTTAAATTATATTCGTTATTTGATTTATATGTTCCTCTACATAAAAGTAGAAAACGTGTGTATCCTGTGTGGTACACTCCCGAATTAATAACAAATATTAAACTTAAGAACTTTTACAGAAATAAACATAGAAAGACAGATAATCATATCTATTTGGAAGATTTCAAAAGGTTGCGTACAATAATAAAAGCTCAAATCTCTGAGGCTTACAATATATATATAAAAAAAAACTGAAAATAGTATCATAACAGATTCAAATCAATTCCGGTCTTTTATCCACAAAAAAAAGGCACAACACGTATACCAAGTAAGATGCACCTTAATAATTCTATTCCATACGATACCCCTGACAACATTGTAAATGGTTTTGCAAATTATTTTAATAGCGTTTATATACAAGATAATGTTGACTCCGCTAGTTTGAGTAATAAATTAAGTAATATGCCTTGTATTAACATCAATTATTTTACCGAGGAAGTCATACAAACTTCAATAAAGAAATTAAAAAATAAAATGACAGCCGGTCATGACCTAGTTCCAAGTTATTTAGTTAAGGACTGCTCTGGAGTTTTCATTAAACCGTTGGCTATAATTTTTAATTTATCATTACGTACGTCTCAATTTCCAAATAGTTGGAAATTAGCCAGAGTTTGTCCAGTGTTAAAAAATGGTGATAAAAGTAATTTAGCAAATTACAGGCCCATTACAATTTTGTCTAATTTTGCGAAGGTCTTCGAGATTTCCATATACAATCACGTCTATCCTTCAGTAAAAAAATCGCTTTCAATTGATCAACATGGTTTCATGGAGCAGCGCTCAACTGTAACTAATTTAGCCCTAATTACGCAAAAAATATCGGAAACCTTAGATGCACAGGGACAGGTGGACGTGGTGTATACGGATTTCTCAAAGGCCTTCGATACTATTAATCATTCTATTATAATATCTAAACTCGCATATTTTGGGTTTTCCTGCAGTTTGATTAATTTCTTTATTTCATACTTGGATAATGGATTACAATACGTAGAATACAATGGGTTTAAGTCGGATATGTATACGGCTACGTCTGGAGTTCCGCAGGGCTCCAATCTTGGACTGCTTTTATTTCTTCTCTTTATTGATGATGTCACTAAAGTGATTGACTGTGATAAGCTCCTGTTTGCAGACGATTTAAAAATATATGCTAAGATTAACACAATACAGGATTGCTTATTCTTACAATCCCAGGTTAACTTGCTTATAGAATGGTATACTACTTCCAAACTTAATCTAAATGTATCTAAGTGTAAAGTCGTAAACTACTCGCGAAAGAACAAGCCAGTTTTATATGAGTATTCTCTAAACGACCAAGTGTTAGATAGGCAAAATTCAACAAAAGATTTAGGCATACTGTTTGATAATAAATTATCTTTTGCCGAACACATAAACAATCTAGGACTATCATCCTTAAAAACTTTAAGTTTCATTATCAGAAATTTTAAATCTTTCACTAACGACGCTGCGTTGAATGTTCTTTATTATTCACTTGTACGTTCCAAATTGGAGTATGGATCTCTAATTTGGTACCCAATTTATGAGAACCATTCAACATATCTCGAATCTATCCAAAGAAAATTTTTTAAATTCTTAGCTTATAAAAATGATCGTGTATATCCTGGTCGAGGCCTCAACTACGAATTACTTTTATCTAGATTCGAGATGTCATCATTAAAGACTCGACGGATTATGAACAGTTTAATTTCTCTCCACAATCTGCTTCATAATAAAATTGACTGCTCACCACTTCTTGAACTCCTTAATTTTAGAGTGCCAACTTTCAATTCTAGACAAAATATCACTTTTTACACACTTAATGCAAGAACCAATGTCATTAAAAAGTCGCTTATTTACGTTATGTCACATAATTTTAACTCTGTATCTGATCTGTGTGATATTAATCTCTGTTCAGTTCTATCCTTAAAAGAAACCATTCATAGACACTTTCATCCATAGCTTAACTATCCCACCATTATTGTTATGTTACCTACTTTATTGAATAATTATGTTTATAACTCGATCTAAACTGCTGTCATTATTATTTTATATTATTGTCACCCTATAGTGCTATTTTATTGTAGTTATATGTATTACTTTGTTTAAGTTAATTCTACTATGTATCCTTATAATATAAATTTTTTTTCTTATTGTATTTCATACATTTTGTCCTGTAAGTGGATTTTCTGTTGGGCAAATAAATAAATATTATTATATATCTATTTTATTTGTTATAATATAGTAATCATACATACTTACATAGAATTGTTGAACATTATATTGGGATATTGATTACAGTCTCCAAAGTTGTAAGTTTTTTCAAAAGAGTGTGTAGAAACTTAGATAATACTTAGTTTAACAAAGTGTATATTTATTTTTGATTGTCACGATTGTCACGTCAAATTATTGGATTATTTCTTGGGACTTTTTTTAAATGTCCACTAAATTTTAAATTATAAAATAATAAACATCAAGAATCCCGTGAGAATGGGGGTTGTATGTAGACCGTCGCCTTCGTTGGTCCCTATATTACTTTAAAATAGCAGAAAACACAGTCAAAATGTTCAATTATATCAAAGATAATCTTTGATTATACTAAATAAGAAATATTATACAACTGCTAATAAAGCAAGTCTCTCGACGGTTTCAAAATTATTATCAATCTTGGCAGTATATTTGATATGGAATACAATGATCACTTATGTTGCATGTTATTGTTTGAAGAAATAATTTGGCTATTAAAAATCAAATATTTATACAGGATTACTTTCAGTTAGAAACGTTCTCAAGGCTTATTGCTAAAATTTTGGAGGGATATTACATAAAATGCATCTTTATATTTAATGGGATTCAAGTGGTTTATACAGGAGTGGTCTGGGCTGGAAAGTTTTTAGTACTAAAGCAACAGTTACCGGATATTAGGTACATACTCATTTTCCGTTTGCTAGTGAATTTAAACAATGAAAAAATTGGGTAAAAAATTATGTCATATTCTACGGGCTGCTCTCTAAGTACTTCTTGGCATGAATTATTAATATGAATAAATTTGATTCACATATATCAAAGGTAAAGTATAGAATTATTTATATTTGTATTGTTTATTCATTACAAATATTTAATTTTTGGCCTTTATGTTTAAATTTTAAAGTATAAAATTAATATTAATTTTGATGTGATGTTTGACCATAGTGAAAAAACTTGTAATTGAATGTGTGTTGTAATATAAATTTTCATTAAACCTCTCCGAAAACATCATGTTTCATGTCTCTTTAGAGTAGAGTCCATCTTTTCCGTGCACCCGCAGAGGAAAATTTTTCCAACGCGCTAACTTTTAGCGCCACCACTAGCGGTTCTTCTATAGGGTCATTTGGTCAATGACCTCCCACATACAAATAAAAAATTAGAGCTATTCATTTTCTAAAGTTTAAAAATATAATATATATATATATATATATATATATATATATATATATATATATATATATATATATATATATATATATATATATATATATATTTAATATTCTTAAAATTAAGGTTTCTAGTTCATTCTATGCACAATACTATTCAAATATTTAGATCATTACATTATTCATTTATAGAATTTAAAAATCTTAGGTCAATCCACAACGTGTCCTCAAAGCTAGCTACGGGCCGAATTTACTACGAATTAAAGTGAAATAGACTTTTGCGCGAATCGTCAGAAAGCAAAAGAAACAGAAAACACTGGCGGGGACAATGTCCCTGACGACCCTGACACGGTAACGCACGAAGTTTAGTAGAGCAGTCGCCACTCGCCAGTCAGCAGTCTTAATGCTGACTACGTACGCGTTGGTCGGTAAATTCTGTCGCTTGTTTTTAATGTTTTTATTTGTGAACATTTTATTAGTAAATCTCTACTTGTCGTGAAATTAAGTAAAACAGTGTTTTTGGTGTTTACTATTAAATATGAGTGTTATACAAAATATATTAAAACTGAAAGATGGACATAAGTTGGGTTATGAAGACCGAGTGAAATTCAAAGGTAGTGGCCGTCCAAAACCTAATATGACGATAGAGCAAACATCTCTTGATAAGAAAAAAGAAAGGTATTTTTAACTAAAAAAAGTTATCCTTCAGCAAATTTTATTCATTGTTACGCTCATCAACTAAATTTAATTTTACAAAAAAGCATCAAGTCAGGATAAAAGCATAACATTTTTTTTTACTAATTTACATAGCTTTTCTTCATTCTTTGGAAAATCGCCAAAAAGAACAGCCGTGTTAAATAACGTTGTTAAAGTGAGATTATCCAAAGCGGCTCCAACACGATGGAATTTTAATACAAAGTGCATAGAGACTGTTTATACCTATCGAACAAAATTATTAGATTGTTTAGAAAAAATCATTGTTAATGAATCAGAAAACAACACTCTAAATCAAGCTATTGGTTTAAAAAACTACTTACGAAATGAATATTTTCTTTACTGGTTAAATTTTTTTCATTTAGTTATGCCTCATTGTAATATATTGTTCAATCAATTACAAAAATGTAATATCGATGTCATAACAGTAAATAAGTGTATTGGCGTTTTTAATAGTAAAATTGAAGACATCAGAAATAAAATTTTGAATAACTATTTGGAGGAGAGATCCATGCAGTCTGCCCAGAGATGTAAAACGGAAAAATCAAAAAGGAGAATTTCATTAGAAGTTTGTGATATAATTACATCTGAGATCAAAAACAGGTTTGGCTTCAGTAATCATTTAGCAGTGTCTCAGTTATTTCACGCAGATCGATTTAAAGATTATAAAAAAAGCTTTCCTCAAGATATGTTTAAATTAGTTAAAACGGAGTATCCAGTCATAAATCATTTGAAACTTAAAACTGAATTAGAAATATTATATAGCCGAGAAGATTTTTCCAATAGTGAAGGTGCAGTTGCCTTGTTACAGCTTTTTATTAACAATAATTTATGCAATACTTTTTCTGAAAGTGTCAAACTGTTAAAAATCTTGATGATGATGATGACTACCGTCGAAAGTGAACGTTGTTTTTCCACCTTAAAAAGAATAAAGACATGACCATGGGTCAGGAAAAGGTTATCTTCTTTAGCTATGCTTACCATAGAAAGGGCATTAATAAAGAAGATAAAAGACTTTAATGAAAAAGTAATTGACCACTTTGCATCTCAAAATTTTGAAAATTTTTATTGCATTTCTGAACGAATCTCGACGAATTATGACGATACACAAAATTTCAGACAGAATAAATTTTCTGTCTGTGTGTGTGCCAAAATCGGTCCCAATTTTTGAAAAATCAAAAAATATGACTTTTTTGAAATGTCAAAGTGACTTTTGTGAAACGTCAAAGTGACTTTTTTGAAGCGTCAAAATGAGACTTTTTTGAAACGTCAAAAAATGTGGCTTTTTTTGAAACGTCAAGAATTAGTTTTATTATAAACTCCACCACACGTCGAGTTTTACTACGGTGAAGAAGTTCTGATCCCCAAGTAATTGGCAGCGGTTTTTTTATGTGTTGTTGTTCTCAGAGAGGTATAATGAATAATATTGTTTTCTACACGTCCCTAAACTGCTTTTTCCGTGCCTGCATGACTCTCTTGTTGGGCTGCGCCTCAATCTTTTGGGAACTTGTCATGCGCTCACGGGAAAAGCCTAGTTTCTGACTTTTTATATTAGAAAAGTTTTTAGACATATTTATTAATAGTTGGAAAAAGTTTTGTTGGGTAAGAGTCCTTATTTTGAGAAAATCTACTTCAACAACTTGCCGACGTTTCAATAAATGTTATTACCATCCTCAGAGCACGACAAGATATAAAATTATGATGCATGTATAGAATTATAAAAATTGTAAATTAAAAAATAAACGTATATATGCATCTACATGTTTAACAGCTTTCATGAAAAGTTACAATTTACAACAGAAATTGAAAATAATAATAGATTATCCTTTTTTAGATACTGAAATTATACGAGCAACCGAAAATGTATTACTCGTAGACTGATACCACAAACCGACCTTCTCAGAGAGATTTTTAAATTCTCACCATTCCATAAAAGATAAAACACCATCACCAACTTAAAATTTAGAGCAATTCATTTATCAAGCCCACAATTCCACAGTAAAAATTTACAACTAATAAAAAAAATATCTAATAGAAAATCAATACCCAATACAAATAAAATTTCTAACTTGCCCCCGAATTGATTCGAACTATCGATATTCGGTACCGAGTAAATAGCTATAAGCGCTTTACTCAATTTCCAATTCTAATTTAAAACATTTATTAATTATTAAATACATTTGGTACAACTTAAATGAGGCATTACAAAATTATTAAAATATATATACACAGATAAGCAAAATTATAAACTAAACATAATAATTAATTTCAATATATACAAATAAACTAAAACTAAGTAAATAATTCCACATAAATATGTACAAAATAATAATAATAAAATTAGTCGGCAGGATTTACAAAAGCAAAAGTGTAAGGCCTCAGTTATACTTCTAGGTGGCAGGCGGCGGGTGACGGGTGATGGGTGATGGGCGACAGGCGTCAGTTGATGTGGTGTTTATACTTTATTGGGGTGTAGATACGCATGCAGGAAGGCAAGAGGACGATTTCAGTCTCAATTCAGATGGCGTTCAGAACGCGTCGTATGTTATTATATTATTACTTATCACTTACCCTCCTTATTCAAAACCTTCGCTATTTCGCGCCATTTCTTACCAATAAAATCAGAATTTTTGTGGTTTGGATCCGCATCATTCCAAATTGCAGGTCTTGTCTGCACTTCACTTATTAGAACCTCACGATACTCTTAGAAATTAAATTTTACACGTTTTCAGTAGAAGTGTCGCTTAAAACTGCGGGTGTTGTCACTCGAATCTGTAGCATTTCACAGATATGGGTGGCGGCCTGGCGATGTCACCATGCTGTTTTCTGTCACCTGATCATACTATAAACGATATCATTTAAAACAATGCGCCACAGCTACAAGTGACATCGCCTGTCGCCTATCACCCGTCACCCGCTGCCTGCCACCTAGAAGTATAACTGAGGCCTAAACCGCTCCAGCTAAGGAGCGAAAGCTGCTACCCAGGGTTTCCCGGCGTGGCTAGGACGTCCCGGGCGGCCAACAGATCTCGTGGCCCTGGCGGCTAAACATATGCCTCTTTAGTTATTTGTGTCTTGTTGGTACTAAAAATGTCGTTGTAGTCTGCCTTGCAGGAAAAAGCTAAAGAAAAAACCTGCTTAAGATAATTTGGAATTCTGAATGTGTGTGTGAAGTGGGTAGGTAGGCGGTGGGGTAGTTATCTGAGGAAAATTTAGGTTTGGGTTGAGTTGGATGATGGTTTAACAGAGTATGATATTTATGTCTGTCGTTGTGTGTGTGTGCTTTACCCACTCGGCTACCATGTCACTTGACAAATTTAAAAGTGAAAACACTAGAAGAATTATAGTCAAATGTCATTTACAAAATACCATACTAGGATTGTGAAAAAAGGTATATAGGCCAAACAGATAGATACTTAACAACCAGAAAGAAAGAACACATGAGAAACGTTAAACACAAAAATAAAATAAATACATCATTAGTAGAACACTGTAAATGTTTAAATCACGAATTTAATTTAGATGAAAGAACAATAGTAGGTAAGCAGCATAATCTTGAAAATGGAAAATTTCTAGACGTGGTCAATATAAAGAAGATTAAGTCAGTTAATTTAATGAAAGACATTGAGACATTCTTTGTGATGCTGAAGACGAGAAATTCTTGATGATGAAGAAGATTCATTTCATTCCTTATATTTTTACTTGAAAAATATAGTTATGATTTGTTTTAAGTTGGTGTTATATTTGGTGTAGCAGGAGCTTTTTGATTAATCACTTTGAAGATAAAAATGAGTTTTTGATAGTGAGAATTCCTGATACTAAGATTACCATAACAAAGAGTGATTCCGAAGAAGTATGTTACCTATACACATAATGATAAAAGTCACAGGAGATAACAAAGTAATAACGTTGGGTATCTTAGAATTCACGTAGAATGTTTTGGTAAAATAGTCAGCAAACATCACTGGGTAACCTTTGCTGAGATGGTTGAGGAGGTCATTGGCATACAACATAAAGATTGTCGGCCTCAAATCTATTGCTTGAAGAACACCAATTATCTATAAATTAATTTTTTGAGTTATTGATACTTTTCAATAATGATGTAACTCATTTAAATGATCACTATGTTGAACTGAACTTATGGAGAGATTTAAATATAATTCTAACAGAGGAATGTATAACTCTCAGTTTATTCTGAAGTTTATCAAAGTTACTAGATCGTATGTCACTTTAATAGCTTTAATCACTTACATTCCACAGTAATCTACAACATATTAGAGTTTAATCTTAACATAAAGAAACATTTTATAATGAAAGTTTAGCATATTATGTATGTTTTGCATAAAAAAGAACTATAATTTGGTTTACATAATGAAAATTACATCGTCAATTTAAAATTATAATGTTTAATTACGTTATAATATAACTTGGACATATTTTTTGCATCTATTTGAGCATTTACCGCGGTATTATTGGTAATATTAACTATTTCTAGAAACAGTATTTAATCATCTCCAAATGATGCCAACTTGGTTGGCGAAACGCGCGTCGTTGTAGAAAACTACGTCAGTGTTATCTTCTCATCAATGGTTCTAACCCATTTCAGAACTATTAATTCTTGGATTAATACCAATGGAGCTGTTAAATGGCCACGACGACCCCCAGATTTAACAACTTCTTTTTGGAGATAAGATAAGGTTTATCTCCATATACCACAGAATATTGATAATTTAAAAACAATATTGCAAATGTTTGTGTGTCATATTCAATACGCAGATCCAGAGAATGTTTAAATCATAATGGAAGACAAATTGAATATCTTGTTTAATTACCATTATTATTATTTAATGGCCTTGGTTACCTCCATTCAGTCACGATATTATTTATTTTAAACACAAGCCGTCGAGCTTCATTAAGAAAATCGTGTTCCACAAATATAAAATACGGTCCCATATCAGTATTTTTAAATCTACAAATCTATTATTTACATCAATGATTCTGGCTTGCTTTTTATTCAACATATCAACATTCGTTTTTTTTCTTATTGTCTGTGTTGACAAAAACCGCTTGACCTAGGAAATTCATTAACTGTTTGATTAACGTTAATGGAATACAGCTCTTCCACAGATATTAGGTTTTCCACATGAACATTTAGATAATATGCCTAGGAGAATTGTCTCTTGGGTTTATCCCACTCGGCATGCACAATAACCAGTGCGTACCTGCCGGCTACATACAATAAACATTCCAGGTAAATTTAAAAAAACATACTTACAGTCAGTGACGATGAAAAAAACCACCTAACGTTAATATAATTATCTGTTATAAGATATATAACAAATGGTAAATAATAAATAACAATAGCCTAAGTTAAGAAAATTTAAAGAATCTAAACAAAATCAGATGCTCTTTAAAATCACTGTACGTACATGAAAATAATACTAACTCGAATAGTTATTTAATTCTGTATTTTTATTTATTATGCCTTTGTTATTCCTGTATTGTTTCTATTTTGTTCCAATGGAGATTAATAAAGTAATTATATTTATGTATTTGATTATTTAGTTATGGATCTGTTATTTACTTCAATAGATTAATTACTTGCTTACACTTTGTAAACATAAACAAATTTAATTTATGTAGTATATACGAAAACAAAAAACAAAAACAAGTATCAATAAATGGCTGAGTTTGCATGCATTTTTATTAGAATGTTCAAGAAATAGTTATTTATGACACAAGAACGAAAAATTCAGCTTTTTGTACGATTACGAAAAATTGCCTGACGAGGCTCGCCGATTCCGACAATCATATGAGTACGAAAAACATTTTCAGTGTTTCATAAACTATTTTTTATTCGATTGTAAGAAGAAATAATAAATATTTATTTATTATATTTATTTTAATAGAAAAATATGATCATAATCGACTTCACGGCACTTTGACACAATCTAATAAAAATATCATGACAATTTGTTTTATTTGTTTATAGTATCCATTATGTTGTTCATAATTGTTTACCGTCTGAAAAATACTTTTCGTCCTAGGACAAAAGTACTTTTCGGCCGTAACAAGTAATCGCCTAACGACCACAACAAAAAGTAATATCTGTTATAAAAAGCTGATCTTTTCGTCCAGATAGTCGATTCATAAAACATCACTTTTTAATACAATTGAATAATAATATTTTATACAACAATTGGTTAAAATAATGGTTTTTTTACAAGTGATGCGTTTATAGTATGAGCCGAGGACGAGTGCTATAAATCACACGACTAAAGAAAAATCACATTTTAGTCTCGAGTTGTATACAAAATTTTTTGTATCGCCATTCGAAATTAGAAGACAGTATAATTTTGTAAAAATATGGCAAATTGACAAAGTTACCTTGTCGTAATGACTAAATTTTATTGCTGTTTCCATAGAAACCAATAATAAAACAACTAAACATTGAAGGATTTAAACGTCGCATTTGACACATTGTACTTTACAATAATTATTATTTGGAACAAAATAAGTGATAGTGAGAAAGATTTTATTCCTGGTACTCCTCCGAAAATCAAGGAGCAAACAATTGTTGTAACTTTATATTTATTACCAGCGAAATCTAGAAAAGTGTACGAAAAAGAATATGATTTATTTATGCACTAGTGTAAGCAGAAAACTATGAGTAACATATCTGAGTCTGTTTTTTTGACTTATCTATCTGAAAAAGCAAAAACTTTAAAATGTTCAAGTCTCTGGTCCAAGTTTTCAATGCTTAAAGCAGTTTTGAATGTAAAGAATAATGTAGATGTACAATTATCAAAAAGTAAATGCTTTTTTGAAAAGACAATCCACTGAGTATGGGGCTAAGAAATCTAAAGTTTTTGACAGAGCAGATGTCGAACGTTTTTTTACTAGAAGCACCAGATGAAAAGTTTTTAATGCTGAACGTTTTATTAATAATGGGCTTGGCGCTTGTCGTCGAGAGCAACGATACAATATGACGATTGATGACATTGTGAGAAAAGACTGCATGCTGGTTGTTAAAGTACCTGATTCGAAGACCCAAATTGAAAGGACTTTTACGGTAAATGGTGAGACAGTTAATAGAATAAATCCATTAAATATGTATGATAAATATTCAGCTATTCGTCCTACTCATGTGAATCACAAAGGGGTTTTTCTTCAATATCGAGGAGAAAAATGTATGATCCAACGAGTTGGTATTAATACATTTTCAAAAAAGACCAAGTATTATAGCTAAATACCTTAACTTATCTAATCCTAAACAATATACGGGTCACAGCTTTAGGAGATCTTCGGCATCATACTATTAGCTGGTTCTCTTGCTGATATTATTACCTTAAAACGTCATGGAGGATGGAAATCCTCAACAGTTGCTGAGGGATATATGGAAGATAGCATCCAGATCAAAAAGGAAATTGCAAAACAGATATTTTCAAACAATACTACAGAAATGACTTTGTCTGCCGATGTAGTCGTTGGTGAAAATCAGACCAACCATCATATTAATATAAATGAATCAAATATTTTTCGCACACCTGAAGCTATAATTCCAGGAATAAATATAAATAATGTTAGTGATAGTACTATTCATATAAATTTTTGTTAAATTATAAATAAAATTGTTCATGCAATTTCTTAATAATTAATAAATGTTTGATGTAAGAATTTGTTGTCTGTTGACTATTAAGTTTTATTCACTGTGAAATAAAATTCCTTTATTCATACTTTTTCTTTATTTTTTACTTGTCAACAATGACATTGTTTTGATTCATTCAAACTGTCCAATAGATGTCATTTTAGCATATGGCGTTACAAAAAAACATTTATTACTTCCTCACCCCTCAAAGTAAGTTATGTATTCGTGAAAAAAATTTTGAAAATTTTTATTGCATTTCTGGACGATTCTCGACGAATTATGACGATATACAAAATTTTAGACAGAAAAAAATGTCCGGTATGTGTGTCGTGTGTGTGTGTGTGTGTGTGTGTGTGTGTGTGTGTGTGTGTGCGTGTGTGTGTGCGTGCGTGTGCGTGTGCGTGTGCGTATGCGTGTGCGTGTGCATGTGCGTGTGCGTGTGCCTGTGCGTGTGCGTGGCTCACGATAGCAACTACAGTTTTTGAGATAAAGCTTTTAAATTTGGTACACACATTCTGGAGGTCAAGGAAGAGATTGAGTTCGAGCAAAATTGGTCTCAATGTCTAAAAAAATATTAGTGACATTCCACCAATGTGACTTTTTTAAAAACGTCAAAATGTGACTTTTTTTGAAACGTCAATAAATTTGACTTTTTTGAAACGTCAAAAATTACTTTTTATTATAAACTCCACCATGCGTCGAGTTTTACTACGGTGAGGATGTTCTGATCCTCAAGTAATAATTGACAGCGGTATTTTTATAATAAAATTCTATTTAACTTATTTGAAAATGAAAATTTTGACTTTTTTGATATTTTTAGAGAGAACAACTCTATGGTGCCATGTAAATAAATAAAATATAGAAAATGAAGAAAATTACCTACATGTATGTACCACATAAACCGGAATTTAAAAATTGTGACTTTAATAAATTCTTCGAATATCGTCAACTTCTTCTTTTTTAAAATTTTCAGTAATAGTAATATCAGTAGTAAACTCATTATTTGGAAATAAAAAAAGAAAAACTAAATTTCGATTTTTTTTATAATATATAAGATGCGTATTCAAATTATACAACTTTTTCCTTTACCAAATTTTTGTATCACACCTATGTACGCAAATATAGCAAATTTCCCGAGTTAAGTAGTCTTCCTGTATATCTAGAAATGGTAAGCATTTATATTTTTCCTCCTCGATTGTAAACCGAACATAATTTATTAT
The DNA here is from genome assembly GCA_029963845.1 of Rhamnusium bicolor. Lineage (NCBI taxonomy): Eukaryota > Metazoa > Arthropoda > Insecta > Coleoptera > Cerambycidae > Rhamnusium > Rhamnusium bicolor. The sequence continues at coordinate 50,095 of JANEYF010004984.1, read as the reverse complement.
TTATACTACTGAACTTTTTATTTGTAAAATATAATCAATTTTGTTCATTGAAATTCTTGTCAAAGTATCATCTATATATAAAAATAAAAAGTTTATGGGTTTCATATTTATAACAGTTTTGGCTATGCAGGGTGCTTCAGAAATAGTGCACCAAAGGAGAATATTGTATAGGCCAGAATAAACAACAAAGTTCACATAAACGTGCGTTCGGAAATGTATTGTTCTCAAGTTACAAAGCGTTAAAGTTTAAATTTACATCATCAAAGAGAATAAATTCTCTTTGACATCATTTATGTACTATAGTGCGTTCGTGGCGCATTCGCCATATTTTCAAATCTACTAAGTATAGGCAATTCTCATTACATTCTCTTGTACTGTGGGTAATCAATGATCATAAAAATACAAATAAAAGCAGTAAAAATAGTCATGAAAGATAGTTTCAGGTGTAAATAGTATATGCATGTTTCCCGGAAAGTTTTTGAAATTTTCTCGGAAAATTTGGAATTGATCAAAAATTAAATAAACACATTTTTCATATTTTTCCCATTCCAAGAACAACACAAAGGTAGGTATTTGTTTAAGTCATTACAGAGATTTCCTGGATTTAACTGAAATTTGTATTCGAAAGTGATAATAGGAATAGACAAACTATCTTTTTTAATGAAACTTAATTTGAAGCATTTTTGGGCGGTTAAGGTATAATATTTTATGTAAACCAATTTTCGTATAAGATTAAAGAATATGTTATCAAAGAAAATCATGTTAGATAAAACAAATCATTTAAGAAATATCTGAGGTGGCCAGCACATAACATTCTAATACCAGTACATTCAGTATTGCTTGACGTTATTTGTGGCATTCTCTAAACTTTTCTTTTTTTTGGGGGACTTACTACTACAGTACATAGCATCCTAATTTAAAGAATCATTCTGTTTAATTCTTCACTTACCTCAATTAAATTTTAAAAGCGTATCTTGAAATGTTTCATTAAAATTTTTAAATATTTAATTATCAGCGTCCTTCGATAATAATAATTCATGTCATATATTTTAAAATTTTCTTCTGATTGACATTGACATTTTTGTAACCAAATTAAACATTTCAAATGTCAAACTGCCAAATTTATACTAACCCCATTTTTTGAAGTCAAATGTATACAAAATTTCAGTTTACTTCAGCTTTATTTAAGTACTTGGAAAATATATTTTATTGGCATGATATAGTAGACATGATTTATAATCTTTCATCAAGAATATATTTTTCTATAAACTTAAATATAAAAAAGTTTGGGTCCCGTGAACCACCTTTCAACTGGCTAATTTTGCTCATCATCGAATTTATCACTGTCTTTGGCCTTTAGAACATGTGTACCAAATTTGAAAGCTTTATCTCAAAAAATGTGGCTGCTATCGCGATACTACAGATATGTAGTGAGATTTTTTTCCATAAAGTTATGTTTTCTCATTATACTTCGTCGAGATTCGTCCAGAAATACAAAAAGAAAAGTAATTTGTTCCCGAAATTGTACCTTTCTTCTTATTTCCTTCATTACGTCTCATCTGGTGGTACCTTATTCACCAAATTTAATGTATCACGTATAATGTTGCTGAAAATTTTAATTGCCATATTTGAGAATTCTCCCATTACCATTTTTTGAGTTATCGCGGATACGTATATACACATACACATCCACACACACATCACACCCACACACGAACCGACAGACATCGTTCAGAAAATAAAATGGATTCAGGAGAGTTCAGAACGTATATATCAATCAAAATCTAGAGGTCGAAAAAATCACGACTACTATACTATCTTATATTAAGTAAAAGATAATAAATAACTGACAATTTATTTACTTTGCATTATGCATTTCCAGAAAAAATAATAAACTGATTATTTTGATATTACATATGCATTTTCTCAAACCTAATATGACAACAATAAACTATCTATAGTTTCCTATATTTTACACTGTCATTATTATCTAAATATGCCAGTAAAATGTAAATTTTCTTTTGGAGAGTCGACATTTTTTAATCTCAACATTTTCAAAATCGTAATGTGAATACTATTGTTTAATCCACTGTCTTGCATGTAATTAGGAGTGTTTTAATACTTTCTGTATTTGTAGTGTTTAATTTATTATCTACCTAAAACTTTTATACTAGCATATTCCGATAAGAATTAAAGTGTAAAATATAGGAAACTATGGGTACAATAGTTTATTGTCATCATATTAGGTTTAAAATGATGCTTAATTAACTCACTATATTTTTTTTTAGGAAACACAAATGAACAAGGGAAAAGAAATTGAAAAATATAACAGAAAATACAAAGATATAATAAAGTAGGTAGGTTAATCCCATATGAGTAATTATTCATGATAAGACAAACAGAAAAATTCTCATAAAATTCCTTTATTGGTGTGACCGATTTCGTGAACAAGCAAATTTACTTCATATCATCATACACGGGACTACAATAATTACAGAAAATGAGTATGGTGGTTACATACATAAATATAAATGTTAATAAGTTAATAAAACTTAAAAACAAGAATACAGAAGACAATTATTTCCATTTTTTATGTACTTCTAAAACATATAGGTAAAAAATTTTGATAAGATTTGTTTACATGAAAGATTGAAATTATTTAAAATAATAAGGATTACGTTAGTTTGAATTATAATATAGAATTATATAAAATTAAATTAATTGAATTGTGTAAAAAATAGAGGGTTATTTTTATATATAATACTTACATTTTTATAAATAAACCCAGGGTAGTCAAAATTAAAATAGTTTTGCAACATAGTCAAGTAAATGTAAGATATATAAATTTTTGTATCTAATTTTCTAATAAAAGATATTGCAAAACTATTTTAATTTTGACTACCCTGGTTTTATTTATAAAGATGTAAGTATTATATATAAAAATAACCCTCTATTTTTTACACAATTCAATTAATTTAATTTTACATAATTCTATATTATAATTCAAACTAACGTAATCCTTATTATTTTAAATAATTTCAATCTTTCATGTAAACAAATCTTATCAAAATTTTTTACCTATATGTTTTACAAGTACATAAAAAATGGAAATAATTGTCTTCTGTATTCTTGTTTTTAAGTTTTATTAACTTATTACCATTTATATTCACACTAATAAAGGAATTTTATGAGAATTTTTCTGTTTGTCTTATCATGATATAATAAAGCTTTAAAATTTCATGGGAGGATTAAAAACAAAAACAGCTGTCTTTCATAGTGAGTGATAACTGATAAGTGTGTCTCTCTGGTGGTCAGTTGTCTTTCGATTAGAAACATTATTTTTGAATCTAAGATATGTTTTTGGCAAGTTGATTTTCTCCTCCTGGCAAATCTGTTTTAACTGTATCATCCTGTCTTTCTGGCACATTTATAAAAGTATTATTTTCGTTCTCATTATCGGTATTTACATCTTATGATAACTTTATATTCATCGGTATCTTGGTTTAACTCCATTTCAAGTTCAAGGTACTCGTCACCAAAATGGATTTCATTGCTTTCGTTATCTTGTCTTCAGACATCTTCCATCATTTAGTTATCATTTATTTCAACAGTCGTCATGTTCACATCATTTTCAATGATATCATCTTCACCAGGGACAATAATATCATTATTATTATTTTCCACCTCAGTGAAGTCACATTCCTTAAGCAATTTTAAGTTGATACAAGTTTATTCTTTCTTTTTTTATTTTTAACCGCTTTCTTTGTCTCTTTGTTTAAAAAGTTTTCCAATACGCATACAGCTTGCTGTGAGCGTATACATATTCGTATATGTAAAATAAGCATTTACGATTTGTATTATTATAATAACATCACTATTATTACAATAAATATGGTGTTGATGCGCAAAAAAATAAATGTTAGCTTTGTGTACTTGGCGCATTCGCCACAATTTTAAATACGTTAAATTTATTTAAATAATGTTAGGCAATAATAATTATCATTTTAGTCATCTGTAATATGTGTAATCATCTCATAGTTTAAAAACACAGGATTAGCGTATCTATGAGGCACATATACAGAAACTTTATTACATAATTTATTGTTTCTTGTTGAACTCATTTGAATAAAAACGGAAATAAATTTATGATTCCTTTAAGTGAATGAGCAATCTTCGAAAACATTTAGAAAATGAACTTGAAAATAAGAATGCAGAAATAATGGATTGACTGCTGGTAGGATTTCTTATAATATCGTGATTCCTAAAACTGCGTAGGGTGTGGCCAAAAAGTATGCAGATACAAAATGATTGATACCAAAATTCGAAAAACCCAAAAAAGTGCCCAGTATTACTGTTCATGAAGATCATTTCAAGGAGAATTTCAAATATAACATAATTGTGGACATTTCAATTGGCCCAATCACTTTGCCACAAAGATTAAATTGCTAACTTAAAATTTTTAACAAATAATTTACAAGAATCATTAGACGATATGCCTACCAAACCCGTATAAATAAGTGGTGCTTATACGAAGGGGCACTAGCACGTTTCACCCTGTATACAGTTTTACACTTTTGAAAATAGGTGGATATGATGAAATAGTCCACGCCACTAGCCTGCGCATTTACCGATTATCAATCCTCTAGATTTTTTTCTTCCGGGACCATATAAAAAGTATAGTTTATTTATCAAAATCAAACGAAGATAATTTATGACAGAATATATTTGAAGCAGCAGATAATATAAAAAATCAGCCAGAAATTTTCCAAAAAGGCCGTGAAAACTGGATCCGTATATGTCAGTTGCGTTTAGAAAGGTATGATGGACATTTCAAACAATTAATATGAACTGTTATCATTCAACGCCCAGTAAATCAAAAACAGAGCATTTGCGGACACATGTTATACAAACATTTTTTGCTTAAATTTTGGTACAGAATCAACTGTCAATGCGGGGGCAATTATTTACCCTGTGTACGGAATCAACATAGAATTAAATTTGACATGTGGTGATAAAATATATAAAATATTTTAGTTAAAGGTTCCTACTGCTTTGTCTCCAAATGAAACTAGGTTGGCCAGTATAACATTTTAAATTTTAAATTTTCCGTCAACCCACATATCCACCCACATAATACTATGAATGGTGGTAACTCACTTGATCAATAACAAACGCACTAATCAGCTCAGTTGTGCTTGCGGATATCATATTTTTCTCTATGGGGTTCATGTAATTTAAAGAAATATTTTTTAATGTATTATTTCTAGTCATTGAAGTAATTTCTGAAATCTAGGAAATCTATATTTAAAAGTAAAGGAAACAAACTCTAAATTTTACAGTGGATTCGGAAATAATTTTTGGGGATATTTTTAAATAAAGAATTGTATAAATATGGACCAACTAGGATTTTATAAAAAATTTTACGCATATAGAGTTTTCGTGTAATTTTCCTAGCCCGAGAATAAATTCGTGAAATGCAGTAGAAGTTGAATAATAATTGATTTAACTTTATTTCTCACATAAACTAAAAAATATTTCCATGTCTTTAATAAAATATAACAAGGAATTTAAATAAAATTTATTATAAAAATGATTATTGATACTGAACACAAGTTAGTCTTAAATACTAAAATACAGTTCACAATAATCTAGAGTTTTGATAAAAACAATTTAGCTATTCACTATTTCTAAACCTAATTAAACAACAAAAACCAATAAAAGCTCTAATTTAACAATAAAATACGTATCCAATTAAAATTGGAATGTTCGGTATGGAACGACATTTCAAAAGGACATGAGTATACATTACAGAAAACACTTTTCATAATTAATCGGTATTATGAAATAAAAATTATTGCTAAATAGCAGTTATTTAGTTAGTCATGTTTCAATAGAGTACGTGTGCCTCACGATTATTGTCTAACAATAAGTATTAAACTAGGAAGAATAAGGAGTTACTTAAGCCTTCTTTCTCAGTCCAAAACTATTCATCAGTTTGATGTGGTCAACGTGACTTTCTATCGTTGGATACCAGTCACTTCCGGAATAGTCAATTTTTGGCAACTCTCCGTTATAATCCGCTGGTAAATGAGAAGGATCCATATATTTGTGTAGGGATGCCATTTTGCTACCATGGAAGAATATCTAAATAAAAAGTAAAAAATTACATGGTAAAAATTCTGTTGAAATAAAGAACAAAATAGAAATACAAACAAAAATGTATTAATTATTGTTGTCACATTTCTACAAAAGACATATCACAGATAAGTATAGTGCATACATGTTTAAACAACTACTTTCTCGGCTACTTGCCACAGTAATAATTGACTTATAGAAAAGATGACATTGAACGTGAAAGATGTTACTGTGGAATGAAACGTAATAAGTAGAAAGATTCATAGGCAAAAAGGTAGAATCCGTGGACACGTGTTTCTGACTGGCTAGTTTTCATCAACACGGTTATAGCTAAGTTGTAAGGATGGGCACAACTCTGGCAAACGACACAAAGGAAACCACTGCCAGAAAGCCAGTCGCTCATTTATGGCTTCAATGGAAAGACTCTGTGTTTATAGGGCGACAGACAATATTGCCATGGAGGCAACTATAGCTACCTGCGTGAAATTCTCTACCCAAGGAATGTAAAATAACAAAATTGTATTGCATAAACGAATATTTATCGCAGTTATTGGTCGTCAGTTCTCATTTTTGTTAATTTTGAAGTATTTGGAGTTTTCCAAAATGAATTTTAACAAAGAAGAACTTGTAGACATGATTTTTGTTTTAAGAGAGTCTAAAAGAAACTGTTTGATTTTCAATAGAATTTTCAACAACGCAACGGTATCCTGAAAGAAGGCTCCCTGAAGTTAAGAGCTCCTTGTATGTTTATTAATACATTCTTTCTTAAGATGGACCCCATCTCTCGATTGTTGAGTTATTGGAGCTTAAAAGTGGCACACCCTGTATATTTTTAGCATTATACGTTTTGAAAGAAAGACATGCTTACCCTATTCTTCAGCTTTTCTCTAATAAAGGGCTTGAAGATATTCCAAACCAGGTTGAAAATAAAGGGTTGTTTAACCATATGTACTTCCTTCAGTCTAAGTGGCATAGCATCTTGAATAAAGGTGAGCAGTTTCAAACTGAATGAGGGACTTAAAGCTTTCACTTGTTTCATGCCTAAATTATCGTAGTCCATAATTACCACCACACCTCTAATTTGTGTTGTTGGTTCTAGAACGGCTGCCTCATGAATAAGGTAGAAAAGACGGAACATTTGGTCTGCTGTTACTTTTGATGTATCCCAGGTACCTGGAAAAAATTGAAACAATTAATAATTTCCTACATGAGTTGGTTTTTTAAACTTTTTTTGTGGTAGTAGTGAGAAACTATACAGAAATTAAACTGAACTGAAAAATTTTAAAGTTACATGGAAATTATTATTTTATATCATGATATCATTTTTTTACAGCAGTTCAAAGGGAACTACCCACCTCTACCCTAAAAGTGAAAGAAGCGAAAGACCAGCTACGGTTGGAAAGGAAATATACTATCACTCTTCCTAGTAAGGAGGAGTGGAGGTAGGAGAGAATCAGCTTTCGCCATTACACTACGGTTCTCGTGTGGCACCAGATCACCCTCCGGGATGGGTATATACCTGGAGGGCAGAGGAGTAAGGGAGAGCTTTCCCTAGGATCGTACACCACAGTCTTTCCGGCAGAGGTCTACGTCACACTAGCGGTTGCAGGTAAGAATAAGATAAGCAACAGTGCGGAACAGATGGTATAGATCTGCTCTGAGAGCCAGGTTGCTCGAAAAGCGGTGTGCTCCTCAGGACGAGATCAACTCGCATTCACGAGTGCAGAAACACCCTAGAAGAGCTTGCTCGGTACAAATAACTATAAATTGGCTAGACTTGAAGTCGTAGGGCCCTGCCATGGACCTGAACCTACATAGAACAACACAAAAAGACAGGTCAAGACAGCTCTCAATGAGTGGGCTCACGAGACACTAAGAAAACATTGGAGGATCATCAGAGCCTCTAGGCAAACTCTAGATATTGTGATGGGACCGAATAAATCAAGATCGGCCTGGTTACAGGGCCGGAGTTAAAGGACTTTAATCGGAGTTCTGACAGGTCACTGCAGACTTAGGAGACATCTATATTTGGTAGGTGTTAAGGAAAGCCCTAGATACTTAAAATACAAATGTGGTGAAGGAACGTCTGACCATTTCTTGGGCAGTGTGAAACGATCAGCCGCCTAAGGTGTGGCATCTTCGGTACTAAGGCGCTTCTAAGGGAGGAGACGATATCTTTCGCAGTGACATCCTTCATTAGAAAATCGGAAAGATTCGATGAGGAAACAAGAGAAGCACATGGCTGAGGGAATGGCTGGTGGTGAGAAAAAAGGGCATATCTGGGCCCACTTGCCAGGCGTCAGCATCCACCATCATTACCATTAGCATTACCAGATAATTACCGGGTCAGTTGATTATCCCCAATAACAACAGCAGAATGGAAAATGTGAACAAGTTGTAATGATAGAATTTGTTTAAACAGTTTCATATAAATAAATATTTAACATTTAATTTATTAGTGGTAGATAGACATGTATAATATAGAGTTAGTTTCTTTAGAAAGATAAGTCACCTGAACTGCCCAGATAGATAATTGGGTATCTATAAACATTTTGCTATTTTACTTGTATTTACATACCTTAGTTACTTTGTTCGTATTCATGGACACAAACTTAGCAACCGTTTAGTATAAAATGAGATGTAGACGCTGAAAAAGGCAGATTAATTCCTGAACCTGTCTGGGAATGATGTCAAATGTAACTTAGGTTATAATTAAATGTCAGTTGAATTTTTGACTGATACTTTCTATATCTCAATATAGGATTAGTCTTAAATTGAGAGGCGTAATTAACTAAGTATTTGTCCGAAATCTGTCCGAATACTAGTTTTTGAACAAATAGAGTTTGTTCTGATGTGTGTAATAGTAAATTGAAAGACAATCATTATTTTACACTGGAAGTTGTCTTCGATCACTAATCCAAGCGCATTGCGTCACTTTGACAGAGACAGATGTTAAGTATCATTTGAATTTGGCCGTAATAATTTTGCATAGTTGTCACTTTCACAGTGACAGATGTCGAGTATCATTTAACATCAACCGCAATAACTTAATTAACTTCTTTTGTCAATCGAAATTGATTTTGGTAGCTTTATTAATTCGTTACCTTTAGCTCAAAATTATCTCCTCATATTACGTCAATATTATTTAGTGGAATTAATTTAGCGTTTCTTTTGTGTTTATTGTTTATTTTCCAATTGGAATATTTGTGTTCCTACGTTGTTGAATAAACCATGATCTCTTGAAGTTTATGATCTTTAACTTTTTAATGACCTCTGGAGTAAATATTTCTCGTAACACCGAGTATAATAGGCCGTTAGTTTTTCAACGACAGAAAAGCTAGTCCATTTTGTAACCCACCGTTACAAAGTAATGAGTCTTGTGTATCTTTTATTGTAGAATTTTCAAATACCTCAAGACAGTAATGGAGAGAATTCAGGTCCAGAGTAACCTTGGTGATTTAGAGATTACGAACCATTCATCTTTAGGGAAGACAGACTGTTATTTGCATCTATATGTAATTAATGTGTTCTGACCAATTTGTTAGCAATTGTTATAAATGGTATGATTTGATTTTGCAATTTGAAAGAGTTTTGAAAATTCCCTATGGTTAAGAATTAATTACTTTATTCCGTAATCTTTATGACAAAATAAGATAAATGTGAATAAATAGACTATCCACTGTATAACTTCAAATTTTGTTTATGTGTTATTGTAACGTTATCATTATTTGTATTTATCTTCTACTGATACCCCTATAATCACCGCCAAAAGTATTTACTGATATTTATTAAATTATAAAAAACTAATAAAGGTATTTATTCAACTTTTAATGAATTATCTATTTAAACCACATTATTTTCATACTAATATCGTGCTTTTCATGAAAAAAAAAATTTTGTAAAATTTTTTTCTTTTGTATTTATTTTGTTCATGTTTAATAATTTACATACTCATGCATTAATTCAGTTATGTGTATAAGTTATTATGCTTTCAAGGCTGGAACTTTGATCAGCAGATTCCTTGGAACCATGTTGTTTCCATTCTTTTTGTAGTTATAGAAATTGTATATAAAATTACGTTGTAACCAAATTATAATTTACATTCTATTATTTATTTTATAACTACAATAAATCGTATTATTATTATTAATTTTTTTTTTTTTTTTTTTTTTTCGGTTTCCCGATGCCGGTCAGTCCTCCCGTGGCCTCCGACGCCTCACGGGAGTCACGCCGGCGCATCAACTACAGCCACTCCCCACATCCCGCAGGGTTAGTGACTGTAGGCTCCGGAATCGTGTGCCCTAAGCAGACGGAGAGAACCCAGAATGACCGCCTTCTGCATTTGGCCTGCCAGCCACTCAGCTGATTTTTGGCAGGCCGGTATGATCTTTAGTTCCGAAAGTAGCGTAGGCTTTATCCCTCCGAGTACACCGATTATAAGGACGACCATTTTTACCGAGTAGCCTGAGTATAGCACTTGGAGCTCGTACCGGAGATCGCGATATTTGGTCCGTTTCTCCTCCTCCTTCAAGGTGATGTTTTTTCTCTGCAGGTGCCAAGAACTCGATGACATACATCACCTTGAGTTGATGGTCGAGGAGGACTATGTCAGGCTTGTTGGCTTGGATTAGCCTGACAGTCGGGAACGAGTAGTTCCAGTAAATCCGGCATTTCTCGTTCTCGACAACGGACTCAATATCTCCGGGGACGTAAGGCAGCACTAGTGTCTGGTCTACCTCGTACGAGTGCCTTAGATGGTAGTATAGCACTCGTAACGCCGCGTTATGCCGGTGGATGTAGGCCGAAATCGCATATATGGGGCATGCAGATAATAAATGCATGAGCGATTCCGGCGCCTGATGGCAGGTCCTGCAGTTGATATCAGGAACCTCTACACGCCACACGCGGCTACGGTAGACCAAGGTGTTGATAACACCATCTTAGCAGGCCACAATGAATCCCTCGGTCTCCGACTTAAGCCCTGCTGACCTTAGAAAGGCGAAGGTCAGCCTGGTCGATAAACCCAGTGTTTCTATGTTCTTATAGAAGACACCATGCTGGGGTTTATCGACGTGCTGCCGAAACAGATTTTCCTGTTCGGCAGCTCTAATTCGGGCTTTCAGACGATTTGGCTGAAGTTCAGTGACTGACTCAACATCAGCACCTCGCCGGCCTCCTCGCCTGATGTCAAATGCGAGACCGAGTTCATCTGCGGCTCTTTTTGCTGCCTTGAACAATCCTGCTCCCACTCCTACAGTTTCGTGATGTTTTACGAACCGCAAGAGGGGATCTGAGCTCCTGAGTATGTTACATGCCATACTCAGTACTACTCTGCCATGCGTACACTCCAGGCTCAAGAGTCCTCGGCCCCCCCGTTAACGTGGGAGGTACACACGAGGAACGGACGATCTAGGATGAATACTGTGAATATTCATCATCTTGCGGGTATCTCTGTCTAATTGGCGCAGCTCATCTACCCTCCACTTTACTACTCCGAAGGAGTAGAGCAGAATCGGAACGGCAAGCATATTAGCTGCAGACACATTGTTCTTCCCCGAAAGTTCGGAAGACCAAATCTTTCGGAGGCGGTGTCTGTACTTGCCGCGGAGAGAATCCTTTATTTGTGTTACATCTTGGATGTGCCTTTGTTGCACACCCAGGTATGTATAGGTCTCTCCGGCATCCAGATGTCTTAGGATGCTTCCGTCTGCGAGCTGCGCATCTTCAGGGAATTCCCCGCATCGTCCTCTCTTGAGGTGGACGACTGCACATTTGTCCAACCCGAACTCCATGCCAATTGCTCGCGTATATTCTTCGACCACCCTAAGAGCGTTTTGTAGTTCACGCTCTCCGGAGGCATAAAGTTTAAGGTCATCCATATAAAATAGATGGGTGACCTTAGCAAATCATCCCGAAGTTCCCTCGTCCACTTAAAGCGTCCATGTACATTTGCATTTCCGTCATCGTTAGGACCGTCCGGTAAGGCCCGTCCCATCTGTTATTTTTTATGCCTCCGGTCGCTGGGTGGCCCACATTGATATCCGCGGGTTTGGCGGAGCCCAACAGACAACGGCAGCAGTGAGATGCAGAAGAGGAGAGGACTCAGGGAGTCACCCTGGAAAACTCCTCTCCTAAATGCCACCTGCTCTGTCGTGACCCGCTGCGCACCTAATGTTATGGTGAAGCGGGTCTTCCAGAGCGGCAGCAGCTGTTCTATGCATCTCACTAGTGGTGCTGGTACCGCAAGACATTCGAGCAAGTACAACAATAGCTCGTGCGATGTTGTATCAAATGCCTTGCGGTAATCAATCCAGGCCATCGATAGATTCCGCTTGTATTGCACAGAATCCTGTGTAATACAGCGGTCTATCAGCAGGCTGTCCTTGCAACCTGCCATGCCCTTCTTGGCACCACGCTGTTTGTGTATCTGCTGGAAGACCGGATCAACAGACCTCAGTGTCCTAGCATACAAGATACGTGTAAATATCTTGTAGCAGGAGTTGAGGCAAGTGATCGGCCTATAATTCCTCGGGTCGGAAAGATCCCCTTTTTGGGGATAAGCACAGTACGTCCCTCGATGAACCAGTCCGGAATCTGCTGTCCCTCGTTCAACCATGAGTTGCAAACTCGCGCCAGACGGCGGTGAGTGGAAGGAAATTTCTTCCACCACCAGTTGTTAATGCCGTCTGGGCCCGGGGCAGCGAAGTTCTTGGTACCAACAAGTGCTTGTTGAACTTCCTCCGTACTGATTGCCGGGCACACTTCTTCTGGCTCTTGACGATGTCTGTGGCACAGAGCCTCGAAGTGTGCAATTGATGGAGTGTCGCTATTGAATGGACGCGTTGTTTCGTAGATTCCCTTCCAGAAGGTTTCGACACCTTCTACAGTCGGCGGATTGTCGACAACACGCTGTGGCTCTTGAAAGAGGCGGGAAGGATTTGTACGGAACAAATTGTTTTGTTCCATACTCCTCACTCGCCTCTTTAATGTTTTCTTTATCGCCATGAGCGCTCGGATCCTATCTAGACAGTGCTGCTTGATGGTAAGCATCACTGTCAGATTTAGAGTATGGTGTTGACGTCTTAATCCGGCTGATATACGCTGGATTCTGGAAGTAAAGACTCTACCAGACGTCTTATATTCCACCACACTCTGGATCCGAGAAGCGTGTTGTCTGGCCGAATGTATCTTGCCTTCGATTTTTTGTACACGCCGCTTGGCTTTCTCGACCCCGTGATTGTTTGACCTCTCACGGGGGACGAGTTGCTTCGCAGCGTTGTACACGGCACAGTTGATTTGCCAGATGTCTACATCTTCCGGAATTTCCTCATCGATGACCGCGTCCATTCTAGCCAGGTCTTGTGGCTTTAGGTTAGCCCTGGTGTTAAGGCTAACCCTCGTCCTTAAGTCTACACCAGTGAACTCTAAAGGATGTTCCCCATCAGCTGGTAATTGCCGCGGTGGTACTGCGGCTGGCAGTTCTTCCATCTGACGGGGTGCCCTTACGTAACCTGTCCTGAGCAGAAAGGATACTTGATCTCTCAGATGTTGTTGAGAGAAGGCGCGATGCTCTGGATGCATTTCGCACCAAAGTGCATGCAATCGCGCCATGTATCCCCTTCGCTCAGGTTCGCTACTCTCGCGGCAGGTCAGCAAATCATCCCGAAGTTCCCTCGTCCACTTAAAGCGTCCATGTACATTTGCATTTCCGTCATCGTTAGGACCGTCCGGTAAGGCCCGTCCCATCTGTTATTTTTTTTTCGATTTCCCGATGCCGGTCAGTCCTCCCGTGGCCTCCGACGCCTCACGGGAGTCGCGCCGGCGCATCAACTACAGCCACTCCCCACATCCCGCAGGGTTAGTGACTGTAGATACCAGAATCGTGTGCCCTAAGCAGACGGAGAGAACCCAGAATGACCGCCTTCTGCATTTGGCCTGCCAGCCACTCAGCTGATTTTTGGCAGGCCGGTATGATCTTTAGTTCCGAAAGTAGCGTAGGCTTTATCCCTCCGAGTACACCGATTATAAGGACGACCATTTTTACCGAGTAGCCTGGGTACAGCACTTGGAGCTCGTACCGGAGATCGCGATATTTGGTCCGTTTCTCCTCCTCCTTCAAGGTGATGTTTTCTCCGCAGGAGCCGAGAACTCGATGACATACATCACCTTGAGTTGATGGTCGAGGAGGACTATGTCAGGCTTGTTGGCTTGGATTAGCCTGACAGTCGGGAACGAGTAGTTCCAGTAAATCCGGCATTTCTCGTTCTCGACAACGGACTCAATATCTCCGGGGACGGAGACAAGATTTAAATCGAAGAATTAAATTGTGCGAGAAAAATTATGAGCAAAGAGTATTTACACTGATGGCCAGCCGCTATATAAGAGTTTAGTGCTCATAAATTGGAAATCAAACAAACGAAACGTTACCAGACTGACAAATATGCGAAATTGTGGGGCTGTTTAAACTGCCAGTTTGCTGCAGTTGTCTTGGCATTTATGATGAGTGATAAACTTTTACATAGTGACGCATCATAGACAGTAAAATGGTGTAAATAATCTTTGACATGTGTCAGGAAAACCCAAACATGAATTATTTTCTGTGACAAGGTAAGTTTCTGTTTCGATGACACTGTCAATGGATAAAATTTTCAGTATTGAGCAAAACATAATCAACATTGTATGCACAGTCAGCATCTTCAAAAGGTTAATGTATGGATCTCTGAATAGTGGGTGCTCATATTTTGAAACTTTATTTTTTTTAAACATTGATAGGGGTTCGGTTTCAGGAATTTCTTTATCTAGTTCCCATTTCCCATTTTGTAAATTTTATATCTAGATCATGAAGATCCTGATTTACGCGATAAATACTATTGCAGGGTATTCATATTCAGAAATACTCGAACCAACTTGAACCGATAAATTGATAGAAAATCTCGATTTCTTATGGGGTTATTAAAAGAGTAAGGTCTACACGAATAAGCTTATAAATATTGAGGACTTAAAGAAGCGCATTCAGAAAAAGACTCGATTAATAATTGCGCTTGCTACTATTGAAAATGTGCAATTGTTTTTCATTTTAAACATTGTCAGGCAGTATATTGTAACACTTTGAATACTTACCCCCGGTATTATTAACATAGAACCATTAGCTTAAAGGGAGTTTTAGTGACAAGAAAATTTATTATCAGCAATTCCAGCAAAATATAAATCGAGATAACAAATGCCATTATACTTAATTTATCATTTAAATTATAGGATTGCTATCTGATATTTATATTTTGTATGTTTTCTGGTCACTAAAATTCCCTTTAAATTAAAGGTCCCTTTAAAATGTTGATAATACTAGGGGTTAAATATTTATCACTGAATTATAGATTAATCGATTAATGGTCTATTTTTCGTTACCTACTTAATGTTTTGTTCAAACCCAAACATAAGAGATAATAATATTCACAAACACTTAAAGATTTTATTTAATTTCTGACAGTAACCGATTATTATTAAATGGATTGCAAAAAGTTCATAATTTACGGTTCAAAGTACTTTGATATTTTGTTATATTTTAATTCAGATATTTATAAATAATTTTGCAAACTTTTTGATATTAAATTGTAAATAAAAACTTTGGAAAAAAAACACAATGTTTTCAAGTCACAATCAATGTTTACTTATCCACATTTGATACCAGTATTTATGATAAAATAGACCCAACTCCAATGGAACTACAACATATATCAAAAATTGTGGATTTTTAAAATATCGTAACTATTGAATGTTATGTCTGATTTAAAAAAGAAGTCTTGGTTTTCTTTCGTTAAACTCCTGTTAACAATTTACCTCGTTTTTGCATACAGGGTGTTTCACTTAACACTCTTCCATTTATAAAACTACAAGATGACGTATGGCGTAAACAAAAAATCCTGTATATAATCAAATCAAAAATATTGTAGCCATATATTTCAGTAATAAACCTCCTTTATAATCTTTTGAATATCTCATTTAGTTTATTTTTTATGTACATATTACATTGTCTGTTTAGAAAGCACAAAAACAAAACCCTGACTAAATTTTAAAGCAAATTAAACGAACATAAATAACAACAGTAGTGTAGCAATGCAGATTCTGGGACATCGACTACCAACGTCCCGTCTAGATTATCATCATTGTTCCTGGGTATAAGCACGTGGGTAATAAATTCCTTTATTTATATTAGTTTATGTTTTAAATAACTAATCTTAACCTGTCTAAATCCTATAGACATTAATTCAAGAGTACGGTGGCCATCTTTCATTTTATTATTTATTACCTAGTATAATTAATTACCGTTTTTTGTAATAGCAAACGCTTTCATTGGTCAGATACACAGTCTTAGCTCTACCTCTTAGCTATTGTCTTAAATCTTCGAATACGTTATAGGTCAAAGCCTCTTTGTTCCTTCCCCTTAGTTATTATCCTAGATATACGTGTATGGTATAGGTTAAAGACTCTTAGATTCCCCTACGACTCTTCCGATACTGATGCTAGGTTCTAGGTTCAAGGACCGCCCACGTGCACACCCCTAAGACCAATGATGATAATGGAGACGGGATGTTTGTAGTCGGTGGTCCACAATCGGTATTAATTACAGATTAAAAACCATAAATATTAACGAGTAGGACTACATCTAGCAGTAGTGGTACCTGCACATCTCCTAGGCATATTCAATATGGTATCGTTTATTATTTTCTTAGTAAGTCGATTAGAGTCCCCTGGTATGGCCTTAGCTAACTCCACAACTAATTGAGGCACGATTGGTAATGTCTCTTTGTGATCATACTTTACTTTATCGTATATATATATATATATATATATATATATATATATATATATATATATATATATATATATATATATATATATATATATATATATATATATATATATATATATATATATATATATATATATATATACATATATACATCTTCTCAAACAGAGCCTCCACCAGATTTGTTCAATCATAAAATTCTTACAATTCCCATAAAACTCTCTCTACCTCTTTTCGAAACACATAACCAGTCTCTGCGCAACCTGATTTTAATTAGTATATAAAATTTGTATATTCCTTATTGCCGTAGCATAGTCTCTCTCAAATCTATCTTTTACGTTTTTTTAATCCAAACATGTTTTGATAGACGTCTAGCAGACAAATTTGTTTTCTGTAGTCACCTTCTCGCTATGATTTCGGAGAGAGCAATATTAACAGATTGTTTTAAGATTCTTGCTAATAAGAATCTGCCCAGAAGAATATTTCTGATTAGAAGTCAGCTGTAATGAAAATAAATTACTTAACTATGTACAGGTTACTCAAAAATTATTCATTCGATATCAAATTCCTCCCATATCCCATAATCGCTCTAGCATATTCGTTTTCACTGACTCCTGCAGCTTTATCAACGTTATTTTTGAACTCATTCAAGGTTGTGGGCAACTGCGAAATGTCACAGTATTCTTAACGTATCTCTAAAGGAAAAAGTCTCACGGCGTAAAGTCTTGTGACCAAGGGGGGGGCCAGCTGTATAGCATCAAACATGGGGTTCATTGCCACAAATCCAACGGCAAAGGAGCACCTTGTAGACGTCGGAGTCATCGATGAATAGACGGCTCACCTTGCCTTATATGAAAAATTGGTTCGTACCTAACCACCAGGCGGGGAGCAAGATCATTCCTCCATAGCCTCCTGCATGAGATGGCAATAGTTCAGTCCCCTGGCTTTAGAGCACGCAGCCTTTACACACACATTATTTTGTCTTAATTTGCCAATACCACCGACAGAAGTAGAACACCTGTTGGATCAATTCCGTAACGTTGACGAAACTCACACTGCACTGTAACTATCGATTCACAACTTGCAAACTGCAGCACACAAAAATACCTCCTGAATGGACCGTTTTCTCACAAACTGTTTGGTGAGAAGCAACAGCGACAGTGGAGTCATCTCACGGTGATCTTCGAAAACTAGAAGATTTAGTCTTTTATTTGATACACTGATGCCACAATAACTTTGTTCATAAACTCTATACTATTACACTTTTTGCAGTAAACAAGTATTGTTAGCTCACCTTGTTTCTGTTAATGCTATCTTTATTTACACTTCATTGTAAAAAGTGTAAAAGTGTAAGCTTTACGAACAGGGCTGTTAATATAAGGTTGATCCGTAGGGAATTATGCACATTTAAAATCGAGTGAATCATTTTTGAATAACCCTCTAACCATAATTGCAATAATTTAGTTTAAAAAATGTTATCGCTAAAAGTAAAAGACACATTCACGAAATCCAAAAAACTATTTGTTATTGAGAGATGTCGCTGTAGCATAGTTCAAGAAACTAAATTATGTTATGTACATAAGGATGCAAATATTAGAGCAATAATTTGCCGCAGAGAATTTGGAAATTGCCTTTTCCATTCAAAATTACGAAACTTTGAAATTTGACAATTTTTGGGATGTATTATTTGATATTTATTCCTATACTTCGAAGGTTATTTTATTACATTAATAGCCGGTATTAAAGAAATATAATTTACCTCCAGCATTTACAATAAGGACTCTTCTCCCTTTGTGATCTCTGCCTTTAAGAACATTAACTACATTGTGCTTCGTAAATGCATCTATTTCATCTTCAGGTAGTAAGTTTTCCAGTATGTCCTTATGCTTCTCTTTAAATGCTGCGATACGTTTCATCTAAAACGAGAGAAAAAAATATTACATGTTATGCTTTTCCAATTTTAATTTCTCATCTTTCTATGGATAGAGAAAATATTGCAGTCGTAGAAAAATTCAAGAACATGATTATGATGAAGATGGACGTTTCGAGGCTCAAAAATAGCAAATTTATCCGAAACAGCATGTTCGTCTGTGTATCTGTCTGTGTGTTTGTGGTCTGCGTGTCTGTGGTTTGTGGTTTGTGGTGTGATATGTTTGTCTCGAACACGGCTCAACTTACATTTAAGTAATGATTTCCTCCAGTTTTTGTATTGTAAATGAGAGAATCATTTCTTAAATGTAAGTTTTCTTTTGGCGAGTCAACATTTTTTTTAATATTAATATTTTTTCTTCTGGCACTACTAGCATGAATACTATTATTTAATTCAATATCATCTTGCATCTAGATGAAGATGAAGATAGTTTCTGCGATAAAATATATTTAAGGTGTCGTGTTTAATTTATTATCTACCTAAAACTTTTAAACTAACGCAATCAGATAAGAATAACAGTGTAAATATAGGAAAATATAGGTGGTTTATTGTTATCACATTAGGTTTGTAAGAATGCTTATATAAAATAATTATTTTACTATTTTTCTATTTACTTCATTCATTTCATATTAGATATGATGATGAGAAAGTACTGTCTAGGTGACTTGGTTTATTTCGTGACACTGTATTAATTAGTAATTATGTTGTTAATCGTCTATTTATCACAAATTTATTGTTCAAGTTATATTATTTATTAAACAACTGAAGGTTTTTAATACATCCGTTTATAATCTCTTAAACATAATCAACATACTTTTTCCTAGACCATAAAAAATTAAAATAAAAAAGTACAATAAATTCAATTACATATTATCGAATTGCTAGAGACGTAAGTCACAGAGATAAAATCATCAACGAGAGAATTTCCGTCTGTTTTTTTTTTATTCTTTTTTTATTATTGTATGTGACATAATTCTAGAAATAAGTATAAGAAATTAGGATATACAGATCTATGACGCAAAGAAAGAAATTGTATGAATTTAAATTTTATACAAATAAACATCTCCATCGTGTAACATTATACAATTTTGTTTACCAATAATTTCAATAATTTATTTAACACCGAAAATATAATAAAATATTATTAACATTAATATGATAAATTACTCATCGGCGAAAATTTTCAGTGTAAAAGCTAATTATTTGTCCTATGGTTTTTTTTTTAAATTTATGTATAATTCGTTTAATAAATAATTCTTAATGGACTGGGGACTTGCATCCGGCATTTTCAATTTGCAAGTTTTTTTTTAATAAATATGAAGTGGTTTTATATTAAACATAATTTACTTGTATGAAGAATCTAATGTAATGCTAAAAATCATTATTAGCTAAATTTGTTCTTAAGTTTTTATCGATATAGCAACAACTGTGTAGGAAAGATACTCATAATTCATTTATTACCTAAAGTTTTTTCATTCCCTAAAAAAATTCAACAACTATATATAGGTACACAATCACGAATCTGCAAGAATGTTAAGGATATTGGTGATATTAGAAAGTGTAGCATGCCACAAGTGTTATACAGTGGTTCCCACAGGTCGTGGGTATCATTGGAATATTATTTATGCAGATGCTGCTAAAGCTTTTGATAGGGTTTCACATAATGTTATTTTAAAGAAATTGAAAGACACTTACAATTTCTCACCAACCTTATAATCCCTATTTTATTCTTATCTCAAGAACAGGCCCCAATACGTATATGTCAATAAATATGTATCTGACAAATATATTGCAACCTCAGGACACCCTCCGAGCTCAAACCTGGGCCCACTCTTATTCTTAATTTTTATTAATGATGTGGTAGATGTAATAAAATACTCAAAAGTTCTGCTTTATGCAGATGACCTTAAATTGTTTCTAAAAATTTATACCAACAAAGACTGTGAAAAACTACAGACAGTATAACAGAGGTAGTAAACTAGTCAAAGAAACCTAAATTGGAATTTAACATAAAAAGATGTAAAGTAATGTCTTTCTCAATACACAATTAATGGTAGCTATTTGGTGCGAGTATCTGAATTTTGTGACCTAGGGATTGTAGTAGATGAAAAGTTAAAGTTTTCTCAACATTAACCAAAATAACTCTAGTGATGCCACAAAAACTCTGGGTTTCATTATTCGTTATACCAGAGACTTTCATGAAATAGCAGCGCTTCAAATTCTTTATAACTCCTATGTCAAACTAGAATAGTGTTATATAATTTGAAATCCACATTGCAAAAAATACATTGACCTAATTGACAATGTTCAAAAAAGATTTTTAAGATAGGCAAAATATATCATTAGTGGTACATTTTGTGATGATGGCTATATTCATCTCCTGAGAGAATTAGATTTCCAACGGCTGGATGATAGACGTAAAGCTGGTGAGGTGGTATATTTATATAAAATAATTAATAATATAATAGATAATCCACCAATTTTAAACCTCATTTAAATACAAGTACCTCATTTAAGCACAAGATGTTACCTCGCCTTTAGATATAAATGTCTTCATACTATATAAAAAAATCAGTCCTCTGAATGCTATGATACGTTATTATAATTCTATACAAGATATGTGTCATGTATTTGGAGACAAATATAATAAATTTAAATCACAATTTATCAATTAGTTTATTAACACTACCCTGTTCTAAACAATGTAATAAATAAGTACCTTATTAGACCCAATTAAGACTTACAATATCTTAGTAAACTAAGTAAACAAGCACATTGGTAATTTTAGTTTATTTCACTAAACATTACACAATAATAGTGTTTAAGTTTTGTTGCAATATAGATGTAATGTAATGTTGCACCCCCTGTAATTGAGTCTTGGGGCCTGTTAGATGTTGGTAGTAAATAAATAAATAATATTTTATTAGTGATCTATGCGCTTCCTATGAGCTTCTTGGTTATTAGTGAAGATAGAGTGTCGCTTAAGTGAATGAAATTGAATTTCGATTGGTTTAAATTTTTTTTAGAAAAGAACCAAAATTGCCATTTCTAAAAATGCCTTGTAACTTCTTTATTAAAATTAAAAATTTTTGAAAATCATGTTATAATAATCTTTTAGGGACTTTACAGCGGCATTACTAATTTACTTTTTTTTAAATTGCATCAATTTCATTTTTTGTTATTGGATTATTGCATTTTTAAAATGTTCTGATTTTCTGATGATCAATGTTGCCAAATTGCACCAAAGTATTTTTGGAAATAATACGACTAATGATATATATAATGAAATTCCACAATTTGATCAATGTTAACATTGGTGTTACGAATCCTTTGAAATTGCCTTGTCACATATCTGACCATAAAATAATCTATAATATATCCTCTAGAGCTCTTGAAAAGAAAGAAAATAAACTTGATTTATTAGAACAATTATAAATAGCTTCTAAAAATATGCAACAAAATCTTAATGATTGAACAACAAAATTTTTACGGATAGGTGGTCACCATATTTTAGAGAAAATAATTTAGATTTAGAGAATGTAAAAATGTTTGAATAATTAAAATATATTTTACAATAGTTTTATATTACCAGATGTGATATATAAGCAATGAATACAAATTTTACTACTCAGTATTCTCTGTACTCTTGACAAAGGCCTAAATAGCCGAAAAATTTTGAAACATTTAAAAACAAATTATCTTTACATATTTAAAATATTTAATAATGTTTTACAAGGAGCCGGCAACACAATCGGTCCTGTATTAAAATAATCGTATTTATATTCCATTTTACATATCCCCAAAAATTCATGCTATAAAAATGAACCTTTGGAAGTGTAAGCATAATAACTAATGGGCAAAAAAGAATTGAAGACTCCATAATGCTTAGAAATTTAACAATATTTCTCATTCACTTACCAATTCATAGGCACTTTTAGCGTGATATTTGCAAGGTCTCAAAAAATTTTCAAAATGTCGTCGTCATCTTCTTTAAAATAGATAGTATCATCATTTTTCAAAAGCTGTCTAAGTTCTTGCAAAGCTTGCTGGACAATTTCAGGGGTTTCCCTAAGTTCCTCTTCAGCAATAGCTTGCGTTTCAGCGTCAGGAGGAGATAAATCTAATTTGAAATCTGTCATCTATAAGAAAACAAATCACGTTTCTTTTTTATAATTGAACAACAACAAAAACATGAGTACAACTATATGAAGTCTATTTATTACCTATCTGCTAAATAAGTATATGTATGTTCATACACTGGTAGCGATATAGAATTAGACATTTCATTTGAGAATAGGGTGTTTGACACTATGAAAAATAAATTATTAAACTATGGGAATACAATAATTTATCGAATAAGATATCAGAAATTATATGTTTGTATTCACAAAAACACAAGGTTGATTTATTATTTCAGTTTTAAAATTGTAATTTTTTAGTCTGTAAACGACATGCCACAAAACGCTATCCGCCATAATGGTTTTAAATGTGACGTCACTCTTGTAGTAAAAGCAAAACCTACGGTTATCTTATCGTGACTGCTTTATGAATATTTGGACTGACTTCGTGTTGTTTTTTCACGTTTATATAATAATGGTGGTTAAATTCTTTGCGACTAATCCCGATTTCTATTCTGCCGAATTTAGGAACATTAAAATACCTGTGTAAGTATATAATATTTGTTTACTTCTAATTTTAAAGCTAACTATGTACTTATGTTTATAAAAAGTGTATAATGTAGGTAATTAGAACATTATTTATTAGACAATCCGCAACATAACCTCAAAGTTGAAAGATGTGTTGAAATTAGTTGTAAAGTTCAAAGCTACTGAAAGTATAGGACAAAATAGTACTTACATTAAAGTGATTATCATAAAAATACAGTGTATTTTTACTCGATAATAATTTTAGGTCTCTCCTGGCAAGTTGTAACCAAGTCTTTCTCATTTTAATATCATCTGGCAGTTTTGTAAACAACTTTTGTGGTGTCTTAATACATGTACTCTTGCAGTTCTACGCCAAACACCACGTATAACGATGGGAACTCATTATTTTATATAATAAATAAAAAAAATGATACCGAGAGGTACTTGCGTTTGTTTGTTTACTACAAGAATGATGTCACCGTGAACAGCGATATGACGGCTTGTGTTTTTCGCGCTAATTTATATATTTGAAATTTTGAATGCTATTTTTATCCTATAAAGTGATTTAATTTAAACGAAATAAAAATTCCTGTAAACTAATACTTGTGCCTTAAAAATTTTAAAAGATAACGCTCATTAATTTTTTATATAAAGTTGTGCTTCACACTACAGGTTTGTTTTAAAAGGACTACTAATAGTTGTTGGCAAATATTGAATAAATACAATTTTTTAAATAAATTTTATTGGAAATATTTTGTTGTTGTTGTTGATATTGTTGAGTGTTAAATAAAATATGTTTAACATTATCCTTTCAATGACTGTATCCACATTGACTAAGCGGTGCGCTTTGAAATATTCATACAAAACTGCAAAGTTCTTACTGCTCAGCGATCACCGATCATCGTTCACCGATTACCGCTCGCCAATGAGTTTGCGATCTAAGGATTTAAAAATAATACCATCCCAAAATCTTAATTATAATAAAAATTTTGAGAAGTACAGTAGAATTTCTATAACATGACTATCCAAAAACCTGAGCACCTTGTTCTACATTTCACATTCCAAAATGTGAACAACAAAACTTTTCATACTTTAAAACGTCAACAATGGAATAATGCAAATGTTCTATGGCTAACATTACATATACATATGCACAGGATTATCATGTAAAAATATCCGTTTTTGAAATAACTTGGTTATTTTTGATTTTATCAATAACTAATTTTTTTGTAGAAACCAAATTTTGAATAAAAAAACTATTGCGCATTTCGTTTAAAACACATGACATGTTATTTTGTTTTTTTAAATAGAACGTCCTGTCAAATAATCAAATTAATTTGATTTTCCTCATTTTCCTGATTTCAAAAATACCAACAGGTCTCATGTTATCGCAAAAAGTTTTGAAATATTTGAACTTTGGTATTAAAATATCATTAATAATTTTATTAAATATAGTTGCCTATGAAAAGAAGAAGAAGAAGAATTAAAAATGACAGATATTAGTGTTTCAGAAACATTACATTGAGACAAGTAAATTGCATCTTTATTTTAGAAATGTATCTATTTTGTTTTCAAAGGTAATTACGTGTAACACAATCATTAACAATATTTTAATACCAAAATCCAAATATCTTAACCAATTTTGTGATAACATAACACGTTGATATTTTCGAAATCAAAAAAATGAGGAAAATGAAACTATTTTAAAACATGTAAGGTGTTCTATTCTGAAAACAAAATAAGATGTCATATGTTTAATTTCGTTTTCTTGAATCAAAATTTGGATTGGTCAAAAATAACTGACAATATCAAGAAAGTGACTTAAAGCGTTAGTTTTATCAGATTAGAGCCTTTGAAAATATTGTAAAATGTGTACACAACTTAGTGGTGTCATTATGGAACAACTAAGTGTAAGAAACAAATTGAACTTGTGCGTCTTGTTGGCGATAACGTTCTTTCAGCAAGAGATGCGGCCAGAGAATTTAATAACAGACATCCCGATAGACCTGCAGTGAGCAGCAGTACTATACACCGCATAAATAAAGTTTTCAACGAAACAGGCAGTGTATCAAGGCATATTCTCAAAAACAGAATTAATCCACGTCGGGAGATTAGAAATAATGAGCGAATATTGGAATATTATCACAATATTACAAATTCGAGCTTTAGAACAACTAGTCTAGACTTAAATACCCTAAGCCGTCTAAGCCTAAATTTTTGCATACTCTTCAACTGGGAGATGAGGAAGAAGATTGGAATTCTATTTGTTGGCCCAGGGAGAATATCTTTTTAAGGAAATTTTGTTCAATGACGAAACCACGTTTACAACAAATGTGGTGGTGTCGTCCCAGAAATTCACGGTATTGGTCTGCTGAACATCCTGAGTGGGTCATAAACACAGTATTCACATAAAATAAATGTATGGTGCGGAATACTTGATAATAGAATTATTGGTCCTTTTTTCTTTGAAGGTAATTTGAATGGACATCTATTTTGGAACTTTCTAAGAAATGAATTTAGGAACACACTGCATGACTTACAACCTCTGGTTCGCCTGAATTTGAAGTTTCAATTAGATGGGTCTCCCGTGCATAACGTAGTAGTGGTGAGGGAATGGCTGAACGAAAATTTTTAAAATCGGTGGATAGGAAGAAACAGTCCTCTTATTGAATGGCCGTCAAGATCACCGGAATTGACGCCACTCGAATTTTTCCTTTGGGGCATCCTTAAGCAAAAAGTTTATAAGTCAAGACCACAGTCAGTAAAAGAACTACGCGCTAGAATAACCGAAGTATGTGCAAATGTTATCCCAGAACAATTGAGAAAAGTAATCACGAACCTACGAAAAATGTACATATAATGCCTTGAAATAAACGGCGGATTGGTGGAAGCAACAAGAATTTGATTAGCTTTTCTATTCTGGAACTCCAATATTTTTGTTGAATATTGTTACGAATAAAAATAATTATTGTCAGTTATTTTTGACGTTTTATTCCATGGCTTGTTTCATCAGAAGAAATAAATTCATAACAAGAATGTGATTTTTAATTTTGCCACAGAATTATTAATATACAATATTTTTTTATGAAATTTGGTACATTTCAGAGGGCGCTTAATCCGATGGTGTATTCAGATTTTTTGTGAAATATTATGTAATTATATTATATTATATATACATATATATACATATATATATATATATATATATATATATATATATATATATATATACATACACATCTTTTGAAATAACTGCTTTCCCGGCTATTTGCCAAACGTTGAATATTGGATTTTAAAAAGATAATATGCACATAATATGTTCAGTACGACTGACATTAATGTTATTTTTAGATATAACTATTCTGTTCAATAAAACCAAAAATAACACAAGTACTCACCAATACAACAACCACATCAAAACATTAAAACATACCTTATTATATTTCTATTTCATTCCTTATTTGATTAGAACTTTTACCAAGCAGGATACGTAACTTATTTCAAATTAGTCATTAATTTTTGTAAACTAATCTAGATCAAAACCTTAAGGCCGATTGATTATACATGATAACTAAAATAAATTACTAAGAGTATCCCATAATACTCACTTTTCAAATTGCTATATTCTAAACTAGAAAAAAAATCGTGTCAAAATCCATTTCTTTTACTACTTATAAATTCAAAAGCACTACAAAGCTATTTAATCACAAAAAATCGTGACCAATATTATTTGCTTTTATGGATAATCACACATACACTTTGCAAAAATCTAATTATAGCTTATTAAACACTTACTTTAGTTATCTAATTGATACCCAATACCACAAGTTTTCACTACAAAACTTTTAAAGATAGTTAGTGCACCGTAACCGATGCAAATACAGTGTGTTTCAGTATTGTGAAAAGCCTCCGGTTTTAGTAGAATTTATCTTATCCCTATTATTTGTTTCGATACAAAGTTCATAATTTAAACATAATTTTAAAGTATCTAGATATCACGTATGGACGTCTGTAGATGATGAAACATAGCCGTAGATACAGTACAAAGGAGCGGGTGCATAGGTCGATGGTATTTGTCACATTAATAGATCAGTGAGTGTTCCCTCGTAATATAATAAAGAACAAACAAAAAACTAAATATTATGATTTATTTTATGAAAATTTTTGCTACATGTCAATTTGAATAAATCTTACAGTTTATTTTTTTAATGATTTGGGTTTCTACTGACAGAATCATGTCAACATAGGTATGTAATCTTTTTAAATAATCAGGATATTATAATTATTTATTAATTCCAATTTTCTTCAAGAAATTCTTGTTTTTGAATAGTTATTTCAAGAAAACATGTTTGTTTTTTTTAAATTTTATATGGTCCAATAAATAAAACATTAATTATATTGTATCTAGTAACTGTAATGAGTCCAAAAAAGTTACACAACGCCACATTACAAGTTAAAAATTACCACATTTTTGTCTGTGTTCAAATTTTTTAATAATCCCGGGTACCGGAATTTCCTAATATTTAAAATTTTTGTTCTATTCAAGTAAACGAGTATGCCGAAGAAACAAAAATCCTCTTTTAGTTTTTCAAATATGATTACATGATCTGGTGTATCGCTTTTCTAATCAAAACGTTTTTTCTTTTCTTTCAATTCAAGAGGACTGACCACGAGAACCTGATAGTTT
Source organism: Rhamnusium bicolor (assembly GCA_029963845.1). Taxonomy (NCBI): domain Eukaryota; kingdom Metazoa; phylum Arthropoda; class Insecta; order Coleoptera; family Cerambycidae; genus Rhamnusium; species Rhamnusium bicolor. Next base: position 21,890 of record JANEYF010004984.1, on the reverse strand, counting down.
TCAAATTGAAATAGGCTGGAAACCATAACAACTACACTGACAGTTAATACCTTGTTTAACTGCTAAAAGTGTGACATTTTATGAACAATGAATCAGTGGAGTGAACCACATAGTGCTTTCATTGTTGAAACATACATATTTTTTAGGTCTTATTTATATTAACGTCCTGTCGGATTTTAGCATATTCTTATTCCATCACTCGACCAGGACAGACACACACACAACAACTATTCTCTACGAGCTGAGACTTGATCTTCGGAGAGACAGACAGTGACTAGATGTATTCTGCCACACAAAAACGCTCTGGCCAACAGTACTTCTCGGTATTTAAAAACACAACTATATATCTATGCTCTAGCCAGGAATCGAAGGCGTTGCCTCTTGGTCTCAAGCCTAACGTATAAGCAATGAGCCACTGAACCGACAATTTCAAATATGGTGAATCGGTTGTAATTACATAGCGATTATTCGGCTCTAATTTCATCATTCGACGTGGCGGTGACGTTTCTCGTCGTAACACAATAAAATTGTGGATACAGAAGGTAGTGGTGTAAGATCTAAATGACCACGAAAAAGCAAATCGTGTGGCGTTCTGTGAGACTTTTCTAAACTTGTTAAACGTTGAAACGATTCTGTTAATTTTTGACGAAGTGCTTGTCTTACGGTTTCAATGTTTTGTAGGAATCTCGCGGTAAATACAAGACCCGGTGTTTTTTTTTTTCAATGCAGAACCAGTCAGACGAATCTTCTGTATCCACAACTTTATTGTATTTCGCCAAGAACTGTTACCGCCACGTCGAATGTTGAAATTACACACCGATCACAATCCATTCACTATATCTGAAATATATTTCAACAACGAACGCACCACGTGATCGACTCCACTGATTCATTGTTCATAAAATGCCACACTTTTAGCAATTGAACAAGGTATCAACTGTCAGTGTAGTTGTTATGGTTTCAGTTTCAGAAAATCATCAGGTTTCCATGGCCAACCCTATATGTATAATTAAACAAATTGCTCCATCCACTGTACCTTAGTTCTATGTAACTTTATTTTTATTGCGTATTTACCACGCCACTGTGTTTGCAAATTCAATTAGCAAAATATATTCGATTATTTATACACACGTTTCTGTACTACTCTTGCATCTTTTAAGAAAATTACTTAGTAACCTAATTGCTATAATGAGTTCTAACTAGATTTGTTTAATTTAAAATTTACCATCAGTTAACAAGAGTTTTTCTTTCACGATGGTACCAATCAAACGCCAATATCTAGTGTTCCTGTAGCAAGATCCAGTATAAACGTGAACAACATTCTTTTCAAGTAAGATTGATGGGGACAATTTTCCACCAAAAATGTCAGAGTCGCCGGAATAAGAAGTTATTAGAAGAATACTTCGTTGAAACTCTCCCTTGACCTGCAATGCTGTCTGATTAATATCCAATAGAGCTTATATGGGTAGAAATCATCATTCTACTTGAAATAACAAACACCAAGAGTATTATGTAACAAAAATCATGGGGACCCAACACATTTTCAATATATTTGTTAGGTATGTTTTTTACTTAAATATTAAACCATTGGTAACTAAAATGAAACAATAAAATTTGTAATAGTGTCTCATTCAATTGATAAATTGATGTAATCTATTTACTTTTATAATGTTTCTTGGTATATAATTTATGGAAATAACAAACTGATAAAATGCTTATCAGAAACTGAATATATACTCTTCTTTTGTCTTAATTTGAATATCTTGACAAAGTTGTGTTGCCCTAAGGTTTTCATGACAATGAGTTTTTTTAATTGGAATTTATTAAAAAAATTAAATAAGGTTGGAATTTCGCAGAGTGGGAAGGAAGCGGGTTGGATTACAAATATTTGTAAAACCAATAGTCGATTAAATGAAGTCAAAAAATCGTCTAAACTTCGAAGCCTAAAAAAGAACTGAACCAATTTCAACAAAACGTTTTTTAAAATATTTGTTATAGTATTTTATTTGAAATTAGAAATATTCCGGTAGTCGGATTAAATTTTTGGAACCCTAATTTTGAAAATTTTTAATTTTTTTTTTTAAATTTTTTATAGTTTAGAGATTTCATACATTAAGTAGGATTCTCGACGAGAAAATATTACCTAGGGGACTTTTAGGGTCGCTTATTACCAATACGTTGTCAAAATTAGGAATTTCCGAGGGAAAAACATATGTAAAATGGGAAATATATTTCAAATATTCATATAAAATTTATAATTCAATGAATATTTTTCATATATATATGTTCAGCAAACGACCTTTGCGATCTATGTGCCGTTGATGCGCGGAAAATCCAGGAAAAACTGCTTTATAATTGAATAAATTGAACTTAGACGGCTAAACTTTTTAGAAATGTTAGGTCAATACGTCTCAAATAAGCATACAAAATTCAGTCAAGACTGAATACTTATTTTAAAACAGCGAACGTGCCACTGACGCTCGATTAATCCGTGGAATAAACTGCTCTAGAATTAAAAATATTGAACCTCGAGGGCTAAAATTTTCAGAATTATTTTTCTCGGATAAAAATATATGTATCTTCTGTAGTAATATATTAAGTGCATTAAAAATTATCGAAAATTTAGCACATGAAAACGTGTTGCCTAGAAACTACTTGAGTTCATTTTGATGTGATTTCATTAAAATGACAGCAACATGAACAAATGCAATTTCTTAATGGCAACACGCTTTGAATGCTGAATTTTCAGATTATTTCTAATGTAGGATATATATTTATTAGACTATTTCCAGAACAAAACAGAATAAGAAATATTTTTTATTTTTAACTGAATTAACAATTCAAATTATGACAATCACCACTGGGTATACTTTTAATACCGTGTCACAATATTTAGGCGGATTTATTTAAAAATCGAATTTTTAATTTTTTTTTTTTATTGAAAAACCCAAAATATTTAAAAGTAGGTAATTAATTATGTTTCTTTTGCTTCTATAAGCCTGCTATCTTCACAGGAAAATAAAAAAGAAAGATAAATCCTCGATTTCTATATTAATTCAACTGACATTTTCAGCGCAATTTTCGCTATAATTTTATGTAAAATTTTCGATGAAAGTTTGTTTTTATTGGTCGAAATTTTCAAAATCTTGCTATTTCATTGGTTCTTATAAAGTTAGTGAAATAGTTATTTATATATTTTTGCGCTCAAATGTTAATGCTAATTCGTTAAACCAATTATTTAAATAATTGAAAATTAACGTTTTTCAATGAAAATTCTGTTGCTTATTTACTCAAATATTATTTCTTATACTACATTCTCAAAAAAAAATATATATTACTTTTGATTAAGTATCAACGAGAAAAAATTGTTTGTATAAATTTTTTGCAATTGTTGCATTGAATCGACTACAAACAAATTACGATATTTAAAATGATTTTAAGACTTTACTATTATTATTCTAAAGACTATAATAATGTAAACTTTTAATTGTTAGTTATTGTCATAATTAAAATTTATGGTGTGACAAGAAAAGTGTCTAGTTCATTGTTAGATCACAAATTTTAATTGCAACAAAAATTACCGAAAAGAATTTTATATTGTTATAGGTCTTTAGCATAATAGCTTTAATTTTATATTGTTATAGTCCTTAGTATAATAGCTAAATCCTAAATCCATATTAATAAGATACCATGTTGAGTGTTTTAAATATTTACAATAAAGCAAAAATAAATGTCTACTTCGCTCTCACGTTGCGAAATCCCAATTTAGAAGATGGTTATGAAAATGCACTGCTTGGTGAAAAAAATGTGTTTTATATTATTTATTTCAATATCGAAGTATGCTTTGATGCTGTTGAAAACAATAGTGTGCGATATGCCTCTGCTATTTTTATATTTTTTCTTTTCTTGCCCGTTAATATCAAATAATATCTGATAGTTTTTTTGTGGGGATTTCGGTCAGGTATAACTAATTTTATTATTTTTTTTCTAACGTTTCGGTTTATTACACCATCATCAGAGGAAACTATTAATTATTAGGTATTTGTTTTACATGTTTATTAGATTGTCTGTTTTAACGAGTTGCGTTAAAACAGACAATCTAATAACATGTAAAACAAATACTTAATAATTAATAGTTTCTCTGATGATGGTGTAGTAAACCGAAACGTTAGAAAAAAAATAATAAAATTAGTTATACTTGACCGAAATCCCCACAAAAAACTATCAGATATTATCTGCTATTTTTAAAATTTCTTGGAAGCGTCGCGTTGTCTTAAAGGCCCTCAAATCTTGACAATATTGGTAAAAATTATTTAATTAATTTTTTTTATTATCATAAAAAAGCGTAATCAGCATTTTGCCAATTTTTAATGGTCCCTCAAGATTTCTCTATGTTTCATCATAGTTATAAAATAAAAAGATGTCTGAAGACATTAAAAAAAAGTAATATAAAGGGCTTAAATATAAGTTACATCTGAAAAATGTCGATGGTTACAAACGTTTTTTTGTCTGACAGATAGTGTTCTGTAAATTTTAACATCAAAGAAATAAACAATTATTTAAAAGTCCTTATGAATATAAAAAAAACTTCGACGTCGTTGCACTTGTAAAATAACTTTTTGTAAATATAATTATTATCGAATATTTGTCTTTGCAATATCTGGAACATGATTACTTTCGAATATTTACTATTATATTATTAACCATTTTGTAGATAACAATGGCAATTTTATGTTAATAAGCAACTTAAAAGACATTATGTCAAATCATTTTTAACAATTTTGTGTAATATGCATAAAACTACTTAATACTCCAAATTACGTAATAAGCCTATTGTCGAATTTATAGACATATAAATGTCATGAAGAAATTACATTTAATTTATGTTTGTCAGAGCCAGTAATTATTTTCTTAGTTTTATTATTATAAATCAAAAGATAATATCAATTATTTTAATTCCATAGTTGATTACAATTTTTTTAAACTGCTTTTTAAAACATATCGACGTAATAATTTATTGCACAAATTGGTTAATCTGTCAAAAATTTTAAGTTTTAAGTATTATTTAATCAAACATTTGGTATAATTTAAAAGCAATGGTTTCTCGTGTTGTTTTTCATTGGTTGCGAATATACAGAGTGTCGCAAAAGTCGTACACCACCTTGAAGGTACTTTTTCTAGGGATGTAATAGAGTGTTGGAAAATTCTATTAAAAATTCTTTGTCCCTCACTTAATAAACTATAAACCAGTTAAAAATTAAACGGGTGGGGCACAAATTTTGGAGAAACTAGATATGTACCCAATATTCTAGTATGAGGGCTTAATTTCTGCGTCTGAAAAAGTCCCAGTTCCTTGGCTGGGAATCGAAACCGAGTATGAGATACAAAATCTTTCCCACTGAGGACATATTGTTTAAAAATTTGTCTAACATTGTCATATTCATTAAACTTTATGTAAACCTTTAAATTACCTTAACGGCCGAAACATTCGCACTGGATTATCGCTGAAACAGGAAGTCATAATTAGATACCGCATCTCAGTAGTCATTCCGGTTACGTACAACTCTAGTACAACTAATAAAATTAGAATGAGTATTGTAAAATGTAATGGTACACGGTTTTTTTGAAACTGTAATTTTAAATTGTAATATTACTATTATTTACTTACAACTGGATTTTTAAGAACAGGCGCCGTAATCTAACTCCAGATCATATAACACAATTATTAATAATATGCTTTTATTCCAGTGCCACAAAATAATTATTGTTATACTGCTGGCAAAATGTTCAGTATTCACTTAATTTGGGACATTAACAAAAATTTTCCATCAAAAGTTTAAGGTAAGATATTGCCTATTTTGTAATATATATCTTTCTTACCATGAACATTTTTTTGTCATTTTTGAATTTCTAATGCTTATTGTTTATTCTATTCATGCCTTATCTACGAAAAATAGCAGTTTTGTAACAATAATAATATTAAATAACCAAAACAAAACTTCGGTGATTATTGCTCGGTTACTCTCACATTGAGTTGTTTTCTCTTTTTTGTTTAATTGTGTATTTATTTGAAAATTATTTATTTTCTAGAAACGCCACTGGTGAGAAATATGACCCTTTTCTGTTTATCCAGCTAACGATAGAAATAAATATTCATTTTTATCTTCAACCGATAAGAAATAAATGAGTCAAATTTTATCTTTCAATAATTCTCATGGAAACGTTTATGACCTATGACCGACATTGTGTTTTATAAATATAGATTGCTAAGATTGAATTAGTATTTTTTTCGTTAAAACAAAATATGACTAAATATACATATGGGCAAGGGTTATTCCATATTTCATACTAAGTTAAAAACAAAAACTATCAAAGGTGCTCTTTAATTATTATTAAATGCTTATATCTAGTTACATACTTATATTTAAATTAATGTAGTTCTTTTATACCTATATATTAATTTTTCTCTCTGTAAATGATTTTCAAACTTCCCTCTTGGTGCTTAGAGTAATTTTATTAATTGTTAGATTATTGACTTATACATGGTGTTTCTAAGAAGTGTTATCCACATATTCTGCGGAAAACAAATACAGTAGTTGATTAAGCCAATCAGAAGTTTGTTTTTGGTTTAGTTACCATGGAAACCCAAAAAATTTCCAGAAATTTTCATTCTCCAGGGTATCTTGAGCGAAATTAATAAGTGGAAACTTTTCTGTAAAATTATTGATATATGGTCATACTTGACATTTGCTTTTATATAAAAATGGAATATTATTTTTGTTATTAAACGAGATAATTGTAATAAAAATCATTGAGCTTGTGAAACAACATTTTATGTCATATTTAATTATGATCATTAACTAAATATTTCAAATGTGCTTGAAAATCTTTTAAAAACTCCTCACGTTTCAATAGTGAATACATCAATTCAATTCAATTCAAAACAATTTTATTTTGGTTTACAAAAGTGCAATAACATGTGCACCCTCGCCGGACACCCGGTCAGTTGCCGACCCAGCATCCCTGTGTATGGAGGCAGCGGGGCAATTGTTGGGTCGAGCAGAGCGAGGCCGGTCCGGGCTTAAGACTAATTTACTTAAATACAACTCCTAAAAGTATGAACATTTTTAATTGTATAATTTTAACGATGAAACACAACATATAGAAACATCGGTGATGTCTATGCTTGACTACATAAATGTAATATTTTGAAAAAAACTATGTTTTATTTGCTAAAGTGAGAGGAACTTTTTTTTTTAATTTTGAAATATCGCAACAGTAGATATCTATACAGTTGCAAGATATATAATATATGTAATGTTAAAAAAATTTTAGTTGCAAAAAAACTATTCATGAGGGGTTAATATATATTTACTATAATATTTTATACTATGCTTTCTTCATTAAAATGAGTGAAATCCTGTTTTTCTTATATTTTCTAACATTACATCAGTTTGGGTGAACCGAAATACCTATATACGTATAATAGAAAAATAATATCTTTTCCACCCATTTTAATTTCAAAACATAACTAAAAATTGTTTAAGACAACTCTATTTGTGTGTTATGAAATAAGTTTTGTTTACTAAAATAAGTGGAACGTTTTTTTATATATTTTGAAATCTCATAACAGTAGATACAGGGTGTCTCACCAGGAATTGCATCGATTGATCTAGGTAAAAGTGCCCACCAGAAAATTTTAAAAATTTAGGGAATTACTAACGGCAGTGTGGACAATCCAACTAAAATAATTACAAGCATCTGGCACTTCCGGTTATACCAGAAGTCGATACCAACGTGCTTATTATAAATGGAACACCCTATATATTTCAGGGTTTTCGAAAAAAGCATAAAATTCTGAGTCAGATACATGTAGCATACCCGATACCTAAACCCAGCCGTTTCAGAGATATCTGATATTTTAAAAAAATATTGACAGGTTTAATGGTTTACGATAACCTTTATAACTTACTTCGTGTAAAAGATACTCATTTGCTTTTTGGCATGTAGAATGACCATAAGATGAGCTACGCTCTACAGTTTAAGGAAATTCAATAATAGTATACAAAGTGTTCCATTTTTGACGTTACATTTTGTAAACTTCAAACCGCGAAAACTTGCTTAAGTCAAATGGATGCTTTACATCAAATTATGTATAATTAAATTCCTTTTTTTCCGATATCAGCATTGTGGGGGTTTAAGTTACAACTTTTTGAAATATTTGCGATTTCCTTAGAAATTCAAGAATTTTTAGTAAACATTTTATTAAATTAGCCATGATTAGAAACTTCCTTTATGTCAACAAATGTCACCGCGTTTAAATTACACCTACGAAGAGTTATTGAATTTGTTTATTATTTATGGAGAATGTGAATTGAATTTCTTTAAACTGTAGAGATTACAAATGCCACCACGGTTTGGAAAATTTTACGAAAAATCCTTAAATGTATCCTTATAAACTGCAACTGCTGTTTGAATTAGAAGACGTAGATTTTGCTCTCAGGTACGATTTTTCATTACACGTATTGGCTCAGATGGAAATGGAACCCGAATGGTTATCCCGCATTTTATGGATAGATGAGGCCCATTTCTCTCTTAATGGTGGAATTAATACTCAAAATATGGTCAACAAAAAATCCACATGAAATCTTTCAGCAAGGCCTTCATGACAAAAAAGTCACCGTTTGGTGCGGTTTCACAGCTAATTTCATCATTGCTCCATACTTTTTCGAGGAAATACAGAATGAGGAGGCCATATCTGTAACTGTTACTGGTGAACGATACCTGCAAATGTTAAGGGATTATGCAATTCCACAGTTGCAAAACGAGCACGAAGGAATTGAAAACATGATTTTTATGCAGGATGGAGCACCTCCGCATATTTACCGACCAGTTAAAGAATTGTTATCTGCGGTTTTTTCAAGATGGTGTTATAAGCAGACATTTTGCAAATTTATGGCAACCAAGATCGCCTGATATTAACCCAGCGGATTACTGGCTGTGGGGTTATTTAAAAAATTTGGTGTTTAGAACACGGCCAACAACGCTGGAGGAATTAAAGGACAGTATTAGAGAGCAAATTCGTGCAATTCAACCAGAAATGTTGACTAGTGCTGTATATAATTTGGAGGAACGGTTGGTAAATTTACAACAACAAAATGGATGTCATATCGAGCATTTGCGGTAACTAGTGTTTGATATCAGAAATCCCATTATGTAAGTAACTAGATTCCATTTAGTTTTTGTTATTAATTTGATTTGTTAAGAATATATAATAAGTTGAAATATATCCCTTACTTTATAATCACCTGTTATATTTTCTATTTGAGACAGTACAAAACTAACGAATATTTACATTCATTAGCATTATACTGTCCTAATTTAATTTTTTAGTGTTATTCAATTTTAAGTCATCTTAGTTTGAAAAAAAAGTTATTTACATTATTTCGCCTTCATTTCACTGGTTAAGTGTTTGACCTGCTTTTTTAGAAACACCTTGTATTATGCTCAAATAACCAATTCAGTCTTGCCTCAACAATTTTTATTTTTATAATTAATCAATTATTCATTGTATCTTTGGTATCTTAAATAATGTGGCTGGTATGATTGAAATGTACTCAAAACTGATTAAGGACAAGAAAATGTATTTGTTTATCTCACGTGCTATTTAAATAAAAAGTACATCAATTTCATAATGTGGCCTTAACAACACAATTATTTAAAATAAATAATCCACTCGACTTTCGACTATGAAATTAATCGTTCACAAAATGTTCACAAAAATAAACCAAATACCATTTAAATGAACGCATTGTTAAATAATTTTTATCAGATAATGACCAACATTTTATGTAACTGCAAATTTGCATTGAATTGAAAATTTCGAGGTTTTAAAACGTCATCAATATTGGAAAATTTTTAATAAATATTTAATACCATGTTTACAATCATACTCGTACAACAGATTTGAAAACTACAGGTGTAATGAATAGTATCCTTTGTTCATATATATATATTTATTAAAATAGTAGGGGTAAAGTCGGCAGAAAGAACAAAACGAAAGTTTCAATTAGTCAACGTTTCTTGTATTTTGACACATCCTCAGGGCATTTAAATTAGGTTTTCCTTGTAAAAATATACACTGTGTCCAAGATAAGAATGCACAGCATGAGCATCTTGGAAATGGTAGGAGATACAAATTCGGTTAAATGAGGAAAAAGTTGCGTAATTAGGATACTATCACATGGTCTACCAATGTCAAAAATTATTTTTTCGTTTTTGAATTATTTCGAAAAAAGTAAATTTTTGAAATTCGCTTTTAATTTTTTTCCACGTTATTATCAAAAATATGAAAAAACAAACAAAACATCCTCATTGTATTTTCTAATGAACTTTAACGTGGCAATGATATTTTCGCCCTCCGACGTTTCGTGATCGTGGAACCATCATCTTCTTTTTTTAAATACGGACCTGGATTTTTTTACGGATTTTGAATGCATTCTTCATTCTAAATTCACTTATGTTTTACACATAGAGCTTACAACATATTTTTCTCTAGTTATAGTCGTTACTAGGATTTATTAAATGAATAAATAATAAATTTCATTTGAGGACTAGATACAAATACAGTTTATCAGGTACTCGTCCATCTAGTACGTTAAATAATAATCAGTTAACAAAACAAATGGTTTAATACTGAATAATAATAAATTAATTACATATGTATTAACGTCAGTAACTGCACAGATATAAACAATCGATTTTATTAAAACCATAGATGTCAAACCTCTAATAAATGTTCAAAATGGGAACCGTTATTTTCTAAACAAAGGTAGCATCTTCGTATAGTAGAGTCTAAAACTCTAGTTAGCATTTCTGGAGTAATGCTGTTAAATGCTTCGGTAACAGATGCCTCTAATTCTGGTTCAATTTCAAAATTATGCCTGTATACGAAGTTTTTGATATATCCCCACAGAAAAAAATCCAACGGTGTCATATCCGGCGATCGTGCTGGCCAGGATACTGTTGAATGAGTGCCAATCCATTTTTCTGGGAACCGATTGGATAAATATTCTCGAACAGCCCTAGAATTATGTGCTGGAGCACCATCTTGTTGGAACCAACAATTCTGGGAATCAGCGAGAGGTAAGTTGTCTAGGGCGTCTTCAAGATAAGTGTCAAGTAAGTTCTGATAACGTTGGGCAGTCAATGAGTCATGGTAAATAAAAGGGCCTATAATTCTTGTACCAAAAATGGCAATCCACATATGAAAACCAAAGCGGTGTTGGTGTCTGGCTGGTTTGAACAAGTGTTGATTTTCTCGAGACCAATAATGTGCATTTTTTCGATTAAAAATACCATTATTAGTGACCATACTTTCGTCTGACCAAATTACTTTATGAGGAAAATTTTCATCATCCTGGCATTTCCTAGTATACCACTCACAGAATGTCCTGCGTCTTTCTTCGTCGCCTGGCCTAAGCCCTTGACAAATTCTAAATTTATAAGGATGAAACCGATGTTTTCGTAAAATAAAACTGGACGTGGATTTTGGTATCCCAGTAGCTCGTTCAATTTCTCTAGTTGATACACGTGGATTTTCAGTAACTGTCAACAATACACTGTTTACTTTCTCTTCGTTACATGGTTTTTGTCGAGACCGAATGGGTTTTCGGAAAGAACCGTGTTCTTTAAGATTTGAGACTAACCTTCTAAAAATTGTTTTATCAGGCTGCCTTCTTTCTGGGTACCTATCGAGATACAAATTCTCAGCATCAACACAATTTCGGTGGCACAAAATGTAACATGTTACCATATCAAATTTTCTTCATTCGAAAACGAATCCATTAGTATAAATATGTATAAAGACAACAAGATGAAACAACGACTATTTATGAATATGATAGATCGTTAAACTCAAACAATCATTGTTTTTACCAACCTACTTATCACTAAAAAAAGGTAACTCAACGTGTAGCACATTGAGCATATTTTTTTGCTTGACTTTTATCAGTTTAAATGAAATAATCTTTAATCGAAGTCGTGGTATTACTTTTGAATTTAGAGTGTTCACATTTATGAGAAATGTAGATTGAGAAAACGTGATCGGATTTGCCGATTTGCTTGCTCCTAATCAGTATTTAAAATATAATCATACAACAAGATATTCAATGTCCATAAATATGGAAGGCAAAACAATAACTATCCTTATGTTGTTTCATGAGCCAAATTGGTATTATCGGGACGATAATTAGAAATTGTTAATTTTTAACCATGAAGATAAGAATAGACACTGAAATTAATTTATAAGACAAAATTGAAATTATTGTGAAAAAACTGCGAAGAGTATTCTATAGAATGTGCAACAATTATATTCGCACTTGTTTTTTATTTTATTTATTTTTAAATGCGTTTCGTTTATTGTGGAATTTTGGGCCGGGGGCCCCCTGTGTTCTTGGCGCCTCGGTGCACTGCACCGCATAACCCTATGATAGCTACGCCACTGCTTCTAGATTTTTTGTTTTTTCCAGGTTATTTGGTCTATATCTTGAATGTGCATGTTGAACAGCACGATCTGTTGACGACGTTTTTTTTGTAGTTGTTTGATGTGTGGGATTTAAGTTTAAATATTTTTGGGGGACCAAACTTCTTTCGTGTACCAGTTGGTTTCAGTAATACCGTCATTATTATATTTGACTGTTTCATCTAAGAAATTTACGCTATTTTTTGTTCTATTTCCTTAGTAAACTGTAGTCGTGGGTGATAATTATTGAAATTATTAACAGTGTATTTTATTTTGTCTTTTGGTAAGCAAACAATAAAATCATCTATATCTTTTGTAGAATTTTGGTTTATAATTTAGTGATGTTAATATATTATTTTCTAATTATATCATTACTAAATTTGCTATGATCACAAATATTTGATGACCCCATGGCGGTTTGTGAGAAAAATTGATTCTTATGTGTGAAATATGTGGAGGTTAGACATCAGTTGTATAATATGTATCTGAATGGAATATTTTCTTTATGCAGTTTTGGTAGGCCATATATGAAAGGGCATGGTCATTGGTAACAAATAAGTTTTTTTTTGTTCTTCAGTAATTATGTTTTTTCTGAGCCATGACTTATTGAGGTTTTTAAGCTTTTTTTTGGGTTGTGAGTTTCTTTTTTTGTATATTGATTCGTCATTGAACATATTATTAATTTTTTTCATACTCTGTTTTATTACATGCTTAATATTCCAACAGATTTAGCAATATAATGTATAAAAAACTAATCACCTTTAAGGTGTACGTCCATTAGGTTGGAGCGAGGCTCGGAGTTTTCGAGGGGTTGTTCGTCCACTATAGACAGCCACTCCGACCTGCTTCGTTACGATGTGTCTTCGTTCATATATACAGGGTATCTCACCAGAAAATCATAGATCGATATAGGGAAAGGACGCACCAGAAAATGTTTAAAATTAAGGGAATTACTAATAGCAGTGTAGTCAATCCAACTATAAATAATTACAAGCATCTGGCACTTCCGGTTATACCGGACGTCGATACCAACTTGCTTATTTTAAACAGAATAACCAATATATTTTAGGGTTTTCGAAAAGAGCCTAAAATTCTGAATCAAAGACATGGATACCCTATACCTAAACCAAGCCGTTTCAGAGATATTTGACATTATAAAAAATTTTGACAGGTGTAATGGTTTACAATAACCTTTATAACTTTCTTCGTGTAAAAGATACTCATTTGCTTTTTGGCATACAAAAAGACCATAAGATGAGCTATGCTCTACAGTTTAAAGAAATTCAATAATAGTATACCAAGTGTTCCATTTTTGACGTTACATTTTGTAAATTTCAAACCGCGAAAACTTGCTTAAGTTAAATAGAACACCCTCTATTTTTTACAGCAAGTTATGTATAATTACATTCCTTTTTCTGATATTAGCATTATGGGGGTTTAAGTTACAACTTTTTGAAATATTTACGATCTTCTTAGAACTTCAAGAATTTTTAGTAAAAATTTGATCAAATTAGCCATGATTGGAAACAATCAGTAATGTTAGTCATTCTCTTATGTCAAAAATTGCCAACGTATTTAAATTACACCCACGAAGACTTTTTCAATTTATTAATTATTTATGGAGAATGTGATAGAGTAATATCAAGAACTTGTAGTACATTTGCTACTCGATATCCACAAAAACGGAAATGGTCACCAAACACTGTAAAACGCATACTGGATAATTTTAAAAACTATGGCTCTGTCAAGGCAAGAATTCAAAAGCGGAAGCTTATTGTTGATGACGAAAACGTAGAAATAGCAATTCTGGGATATTTTCATGCATTTCCAATGATGTCATTAAGACAAGCTGCTCTGGAATCGGGACTATGCAAGGATTCAGTTCACAGAATCTTAATTAATTAAACATAAATTTCACCCGTTTTCGGTACAAATGATTCAATGATTAAAAGAAACAGATTTCCTAAGAAGTAAAAATTTTTGTGATTTTATTCTAACAAGGTCTGTAGGCGACGATTGTTATTTGGGAAATATTATATGGTCATATGAAGTTAAAGTTACCAAAAATGGACTTTTTAATCGACACAATTCGCATTATTGGGGTGACTTGAATCCTCATGTGTTCAGGGAACGAAATTTTCAAGAAAGTTGGCAGTTTAATGTTTACTGTGTCATAAGAATCGATAGAGTCGTGGCATTAGAATTTTATCAGGACAATTTAAACAATAAGTTATAAAGATTTCTTCGTTTGTTCGATTTGGATGATCTCTTTTTTTGGAAGATTGGTTGACTCTTTGGGAATGTTACTGTCTACTGATTTTTTTAAATAAAAATTCATTTTTGAACAAGTACTAGGTGTTACGATGATGGGTTTTGGTCCAACAATTTGTAACACCCTGTGGTGTGCACCACAAACAATAGCAAGTCACAATTAATAGCTAACTTTAGCCTCATCTTTTCGTAACATTCCCTTTTTTTGATTCACTTTTTTTATCTCTGTTATTAGAGGAGCTATACAGGATTAACAAAAAAGCAACAATATAAACAATTTTTATTATATTTTTACAAAAATTAACAACAAACCAAATTAGGGTGCAATAATTTTTAATAACGTGTATTTGCCCCCTTCGCTTTAATTACAGCTTGTATTCGCCCGGGTAGCCTTTCAATGAGTTTATATATATTTCCTCATCCATATTATTCCAAATCATATCCTATTTAATTTGGAGTTCATTCAATGTCCTATATGGAAACCGATTTTGCCGAATTGCCTATCCTAAATGATCACATGACGTCCTCTATCAGATTAATATCTCGGCTGCGAGCTGGCCAATTCATTATAGTGATATTAACTTCATCTCGACACTCGATTAATATAATGACCGCGTGTGGCCGTGCATTATCGTGCATTAATATAAACTTGACACCTATGAAAGGGCCATATGGGATTACATGAAATTCTAGAATATCACTTATGTATCGATCGGTTGTCATCATTGACTGCCACTAACTCCGAGGGTCCATGAAACGAAATCCCTCCCTATACTATGGTTGACCCATCTCCAAAACTCTCCATTTGACGAAAGTTGCATTGGAAATGACACTCACCTAGCCTTCTGTATACTGGCATACGTCTATCTGAAGAGTATAGGCAAAATTTCGATTTATCCGTAAACAATACATTGAACCATTCTTCAAGACCCCAGTTCACGTGCTCCCTAGCAATTTGTAACTTGGCAACCTGGTGCGCTCTAGTAAGCCGTGGGCCTGTTGCTGGAACCATTGGTCATATATTCTATTCACGGAGACGATTTCTTACAGTATGTAAAGAAATGTTTAAATTTCCAGCTGATAGAGTTCAGTTTGAAGCAATCGGGCAGTGCAATATCGAGTTCTTAAGGCTGTCACTCGTAAAAAATGATCATCTACAACTGTAGTAACTCTACAACGTCCCTACCCCTCCCTCCTAGAATACTGTCCAGTCTCCTTATAATGTCTTATAACATAACTCTTGAAATGGTACTCTGTTGAACACCAATTACATTAGCCACGTACCTTTGACTTCGCCCATCTTCAATCAGGGCAATTGCACTTATGACCTTTTCATCAGTTAAATGATGTGTTAAATGATTCATTATGCTATAATTTAACACACAATTTAAATTTACAAAAAAACTACGTATAGAAATCTATCGCAACAATTGATACAACACAAACTGACACTGCAAACTGATTTTGTTACTTTTAGTTTTCTTGTTTTCCATGCATTGCCTGCTACTTATTGCATTTCAATGTATCCATATAAACATGCATAAAAGTCAATAAAAACATGTTTTATTAAAAACTGCGTATCTCTTCTAATAACAGAAATAAATAAATGAATCAAAAAAAGGGAATGTTACGAAAAGATGAGGCTCAAGTTAGTTATTAATTGTAACTTGCTATTGTTGCTGGTGCATACCACAGGGTGTTACGAATTGTTGGACCAAAACCCAATATCATCGTAGCACCGGGAATTTTTATTTAAAAAATTAGTAGACAGTAACATTCCCGAAGAGTCAACCTATCTTCCAAAAAAAAAAAGGATCATCCAAATCAAACAAACGATTCAGAAGAAAATTAACATCAAACTTATTTATGGTGATGCGATAATTCTTGGGAGCGAATTACGTTGCACCGCGCCTCATTGACCCAATAGATGCTCTGCTTTACTGGGTCTTTTCTTGTGATGGTTTGTTTATATAAATCAGTCGAAATTAGACAGTTGGCATAATAACTTGAAATAACATACAAGTATGATTTGTCATTAATTTTGTGTCAAATTGAAACAATGAATTTAAACAAACCAATGATAGGCAAACCCATAATATCATATATTTTAAAGTAATTTATTAGGATAAAAGAAGACATTGATCAAGAACCAGCATACCAAAATTTTTAAATAAATTGTGGATTTAATTATTCTTAATTATGTTGAATAATCTGTCAAATTTTATGTTAATAAAGTCTAGTATAAATTGATGATGACTTCTGATATATTCAAATGTATGATAGCTAATATGTAATGTAAATTATTTTTTTGCAGACACGCATTTTTTTTTTAATTTATTTGTACGAATCCAACATTAAAACCCAGAAGCTAAATTTTTTTTTATTTATATATATAGGGTGTCTCTAAAAGTTTAAAGCAAAACTTAGAGGTAAGTTCTAAAAAGCGTCAAGTTGCCCATGCAAATAAAAATGTATTATTTATATCGTCACTGTCACTGTTAATATCTGATAGTCGGATAGATTTTTGTAACGGCATTTTCTCAGGGCACACAACTTTCATGCTCGAGTTGTACCAGCAATGAATGGGCAAAAGATTGATGAACAACGATAGTATTTCATGGAAAATGTTTAGTTAGAAATGATTTTCCTAATGTTTTTTTTATTACTAATGACCGCATTTCAGGTAGTCATTCCAGTTACCGACTTAGAGCTAATAAAATGATAATAAATATTGTGAAATGCAATAAGACTTTTTTTAGGAATTAATTAATCTTCTTTCATGTTATTTTATTGTATATTACTAATTACTTGCAAAATACAATACATTTATGTACTCACATAATTAACTGAAATAGTGAAAATTGGACATTGAAACAGAAAAATTCGTTGATAAACTTACAATACTAATAAATAAACGTACAAAAACAATGAAAAAGAAAGAAAATTAAAAGACAGTGTGGATTACTAGAGGCATAATTTCAATCAATAAAAGGGACAATCTGTACAAGAAATTATAAAGAAATCCAAACGATATTAATTTAAAAAATGAGTACACTACATACAGAAATAAATTAAGACAGTTAATAAAAAAAACCAAGTATAACGAAATAGAAAAAAGTAGAAACGACATGAAGGCTCTATGAGGTACAGTAAATTATAAAATAAAAAATAACAACTAACAAAATCAAAGTATAACAAAAAAAATTAACAAAACGAAATTATTAGAAACAAATCAGAAATGTGTAAAATATTTAATAATAATTAATAAAAAGAAAAAACAATGCAAATTATAATAAAAAAAGAAACTAAACTTACGTTCTATATTTGTTCATCCTTGTACAAGTTCTGATATAAGAGATTATATAAACAAACTAAAAAATAAAGAAGCTCCTGGATTTGAAAAAAATTAAATCTGAAACGCTATAGAGCCTTTGACATACTTAATAAATAAGTCTCTTATTTCGGATATTTCTCCAGACGTTTGTAAAGTATCTATTGTAAAACCAATTTATAAAGGTGAAGATAAAAAAACAGCTTTAAATTATAGACCAATCTCTCTTATAACAAGCGTTACTAAGATTTTTGAAATGGCATTAAAAATCAAAGTTTTAAAATTTTCAAGTTCAACACAATATTTTGTCAACACAACAATTTGGTTTTAGAGAGGGTAAGTCGGCTGAACACGCAGTTACTATGCTTATCAAGTAAATTTATGAATCCATTGATATCTCAAAACCTTCGCCATGTTTGTTTCTAGATTCAGCAAAGGTTTTCGACACAATAAGCCACACGTTATTATTGGAAAATTTAGATGATATAGGAATTAGAGGTACAGCTCTTAAATTAATCCGTAGTTACATAACAAATAGGAAGCAATGTATGGAAATCGATAATACCAAAAGCAGTTTTATTAAAACAATTGAATGTGGTATACCTCAGAGCACTATACTTGGGCCATTTCTGTTTATCATTTACCTTAATAATTTATTTGAGATAGACTCAGAAGGTACAATCAATAGTTTTGCTGATGATACCGCCATTTTTATGAAATTGACACCTGGGACAACTGAAGAGAAAAAGTACAAAATGATTTTTTGCAAACATAAAGTAATGTTTTGATTTTAAACTTTTCTCATTAAACTTCGAGAAAACAGTATATATACCTTTTAGCACCTATAATGCCTCTTTACCGCTGTTCCAATCCTTAGAAATAAAGGATGAACAATATAATTGTCTTTCAGTTTTCTCCAAACTTCATACTAAATACCATGGGTTAATAGTCGACTGTCACTAAGATGGTACAAACACATAAATTACATCACCGACAAGTTGAGAGTACATATTTATCTTTTTAAATTTCTAAAGCATGTGTTACATATTAAACATCTGAAAATAATATATATGACACTTGTAGAACCACATATTAGATATGGTGTAATAGGTTGGGGAGGTGTTTTGAATGTACATTTAAATAAATTGAAGTTAACTCAAAAAAGAATTATTAAAATAATGTACAACAAAGAACCTACCTATCCTACCAATTCTTTGTATAGAGAGACATCAATCATGGATCCATGTCAATTATTTTTTTCAAGCTTGTCACTGATGCAATAATCAGAAGCAAACATGATTTTGCAACAGGTATACAGGGTGGGGCAATAATGCGTCCGACTTCGATATTTCGAGTTCTATAATACCTAGAAACTTGATTTAAAAACATAAGTAAACTAGACAAAAAAAGTTTATAACCGGAAATTGTTTTCGAATATACAGGGAAGCCAAAACGATTCTACAGAATCAAGTAATATTTTTTTAAATGGAATGTCATTATATCAGAAAATTTTGTTAAACCTCTTTGTGGCCTCCTGTCACTCCCATATTATTATTAACTTGACTTTCTTCCAACCACTTGGATGTAATGAATGTTTTTGTTGAAATTATACCATTTACACGTAGGTATATATTAAAAATGTCACTACAATCACGACTATCGATTTTAAGAAAAAATATGTTAGTACCACTTGAGACATATGTGTGATGAACCTCAGCGATTTTCACTTCCTATAAGTATACAGAGTGGCCAAAAAAGGATTTTTAAATTTACAACAGTTTGAACTGAATTTTCTCAATTTTTTTCAAATGGAACACACTGTATATTTTTGGACGATGTGATGTAGGACTAAAAATTAAAATTTTTTGTACGTATATTTCTATGGCTATTTGTGACCATTTTCAATTTATTGAACAATAACTGCTGGTAGGTATGAGGATAAAGTCAAAGAGTTATTAATATTTCGAAAACGGTTAGAGATATCACAAAAGTGGTTTTTGATGCTTCATTAAATGTTCTGTTGAATGCAACCAAAATGTATTGGGAGGTTCAAAATTTTTGGATGAAAAATGCATTTATAGACAAACCGGAAGTGATTTAAAAAACTGAATATATGCAATTTGTTCCAGTATATAGTATACTCTATAACAAAGAAATAGTAATCCGCCATTTTGTTTTCTTTGAAAAAAATTAGTTTTTTGTCCATAACGTTTTTGTTTGATGTTCAATTGTTTCTTCCTTGGCCGTGTCGGATTCCTCGGAAAACACTAGTTTTTATGTCTTGAAAATTATCGAAAAAATTGCGAGTGACATCTTAGCTGGGGCACCCTGTAGTGTATACACAAAACTACTAGTTCCGACATACTATCATCAGTGATAAAACATGTACAGTATACAGAAATATGTTGTTATTTCTCCGTAATTTGTTTTATTGTTCGAGCCTACATTAATTTTGTATTAACTATAATTATTCATCTTGGCCGACATCATTAAATTATCTAAGTATTACTTATTAATAATTCATCTAAATAAATATTTTTTTAGATGAATTACTTTTTTTATAGATTTTAAGTTAGCTTAATTTTACATATTAAATTTCATTTGACGTACAGGGTGTCGAAATTTGCTTGAATTTAGCAATTTCTCCTACTCCTAAACCAGATAGAGAAAAACTGATCAAGGCGTCTAGAGCTCGATTTTCGTGATACATCGATAGGTGAAAACCGTAATTCAATATCTCTAACCGTATTCGAGATATTGGCGAAAAATTGACTTTTTATTTCGAAAAAGTGGTATAACTTTTTTATTTGTGAATATTTCTTTAAAACAGTAATAACTTTCTTCAGGCACTTTTCATCGTTTGGAATTTCTTATTGAAATTTGGAGGCGATATTTCCAGGTAGGCTAGGGTTTTTGAGCCTAAACTCGATTATCGATATTCCAATATGGTGTCTAGCCGTCATATTTGATTTTTTTACAGCCTGGTGCAGGGTGTATTGCATATCAAATTAAAGGTATTTATGTCACCAATGTCGCTCTAAAATTTCATGATAATTTCTCAAAGAGTATGGAAATGACGGCCTAAGCATTTTTGCGTATAAAAAAATGATTGGGCGGCCAAATCCATACGCTTTAAGGAATCATCATCAAATAGATATGCAATATATCCCTATATAATGCTGAAAAATCAAATATTTTATATCAAATTAAACGTCTTTCTCTCCAGTGTTGCTTTAAAATTTCATGACGATTCCTCAAATAGTATGAAATTGGCCGGACTAATCATTTTTGCGTTTAAGAAAAAAAAGATTGGGTCGCCAATTTTATACGCTTTGACGAATCATCATGAAATTTTAGACCTACATTGGCCACATAAAGACCTTTAATTTGATATGCAACACATCCCTGTACTACGATATAGGAATATCCAATATGGTGGCTTGACACCATATTGGGATATCGACAATCGAGTTTATGCTGAAAAAGTACCTAACCTCCCTTGAAATGTGGCCCCCAAATTTCAATAAAAAATTCTAAACCGCTCAAAAAATAGCAAGAAGGTGGCTTTAATACATCAATGTGTATTGGTATACGAATAAATGATAAACTAAACGACATTACGACAATGCAATTTCCGTTACCTAACAAACTGAAAATATAATAATGAAAGTATTAACACGGAATAGATTTTATAATTTAAAGCAAACAACAAAATTTAATCACAATTCAAGTAGTAATCGAATTGTGCGCCATTTTTTAACAGAG